>PVKN010010647.1:0-15623 GCA_004027915.1 Capromys pilorides
TTATAGGGGTGCAATTTGTCATAGTAAAATCTTGGTAATAGCCCAAATGCCCATCAACTAAGAAATGGATAAAAATAATGTGGTATTTTATACAGTGGAATGCTACTCAGCTGTAAAGAAAGATAAACTCCAGGCTTTTATAGGTAAGTGGATGTAACTAAAGACCATACTCATGAGTGAAATAACTCAGACACATATGTGGAAACATCAGATTGTCTCTCTAGTGTAAGACTCTGAAAGAGTAAATAAGACACAAAGCTATAATAGATACCATGAGAGGGAAAGAAACTGCCCAAAAGGAAGGAACAACTGGGCTTGGGGCAAGGAAAAAAGAAAGAAGGGAGGATGAGACAATGTAGCATAGAGGTAAAATTATAAAATCCATGCATACATATGCAGGCAAGGAAAGCTAGGTAAGAACCAAGTATGTGTAGCAATCTAGTGTTAGGAAATTCCCTCTCGCCCACGGGATTAGCACTGATGTTTAATCTGAACTTGAGGGAAAGCGAGTTGTGAGAAACCCTCCTGGATGCCAAGCTCCTGCACCCCTGCTGCCAGTCTACCAAACAACCAGACCAAGCACTGTTATTCTGGTCTTGTACATGAGAAAGCTTTGTGAAGAGAGGAGGTTATCTGCTCCTCAGCAAATAAAGGGGCAAGGATGAAAGACTGCACCCTGGTGTCATGCCCTGTCCATCACAGGACAGGCAGTAAGAAGACATGGAGAAAGTCCTCACGGAGTGTTAGACCGCACACCCAATGCCACCGCTCTGAGGAGCAGAGGTTTGTTTCAACTCATGGCTTCGGGGGGCTCTGTGTAAGGCTGGCTGTCTCCAAGGTGGGAGCATCGTGGCAGAGAGGTGGAGCAGAGATAAGCCGATCAGCCTATGGGCTCCAGAAAGCCGAAGGGACCCAGAGCCAGGGGAGAGTGATGCAGGACTAAACCCAGACCTCATGGGCGTGGCTCCATGAGCCAAACGCCAGCCAGTCAAGTTGACAACCTGCCCTAACTGCCACACAGGGGAAGTCCACTTCCAAGCAATGCAACAACAAAAAGTCCATGTGACCAGAAGTGCAATAAATCCTGTTTGGTGATCCAAAGTTTTGCTAAAACAAATTTAAAGGATCTGAAATTTAAAATTTCTTTCTTTCTCCATCTGTACCACAGTTTTCAGAACTTTAGAACACAATGTCTTGTGATGATGCACCTTGCTGTAATATTTGAGCTCACCTACTCTTCTTCCATTCCCATTGCAGCCCTACAGCTTAACTACATGTTCTTGGGAACAGGATTCTCGCCAGGGACAAAGCTCTTGTGCTGCCACACTCAGTTACAAATGCACATGCCACCTGCGTGCCCAGCCACGAGCACAATGCAATTGCCAGGATTTTTCCACAGAGGGATGCATCACAAGTTTTTCATGATTTGCAGAGTCTGCCACAGCCCTCTATTCTGCAGCTGTCAAGATAATCCCAAAAACAGAGCCATACGCCTGTAGCTGTATGCCAGCTTTCCCTGTGAATTTCACTACGGACTCTGAAATCAGAATTTCACAGAATTTTCACATTGCCAACAAATATCACTTTTGATTTTTGTCAATGGCTTAAGGATGGAAAACTCTTTCTTGTTCTGTAGATTGGGCCCCTCCTTCTGCCTCCCTTGACACACTCATCTTCCCAGGTAAATGCAAATGCCCCACCTGTGGCAGACGAGCTCCCGTTTGAGAACCTTCCTCCCTCTGCCTCCTGAAATGTAGAAACGAGGATAATTTATGAAACTCCTACGTCAGTCCTCCCCCTACACGTATGCAGGAGAATGCCACCAACCCCTCTGAGCACAGTTTTCCAGGTCACACGATGTGGCTATGAGCTACCGAACTTACAGCCTAAACCTGTGCACGCACCGCTGAATTACGCAAGCACCATGAGAGATGCTTGTCCTTCCCAAGTTGGAGTATTGTCCTTATATTTATACTCGTAAGTTCCCTAAAGGAAGAAAATCAAGTGCGCAGTCTGATACAAGCCTACAGCCCGTGTAAGCTCGCAGGCTGCTTCCCATTTGTCCCCAGGTCCTCAGCGACAGAGTTCTCTGTGATCCTGGCACCACACCTGGGAGTGCCCTTCCTCCCTTGCAGCAAAGAATCAGAGGCTGCAGCAGGTCAGACATGGCAACAACACCCTCATCCCCGGGTCCTTCATGTTCCCTCTGCCCTCACCCTATAGCCAGCATGTTGAATGTGGCCCTGAAATCCTCCTGGCACAAGGGCAATCCAGCAGTTCTTGCTCTGGGGGATCACGGTCAGCCCGAAAGACCTCAGTCTGGGAACCACTGTCACTGCCCTGTGCTGACTGATCCCAGGGACAATGGGCCACAGGCAGCCTGTGAGTGTAGCTCCAGCAGGAAAGGCCAAAGGGAGGAGAACCAAGGAAGAGGCGGGAGAAGAAAACTTGCCTTCTGCTCGCTTCCTACTTCACATTCATTCATGTTCTAATCAGAAGTAGGTCAGTATTGTTCTTGAAAGAAAGTCTAAGAGGTCTACCAGTCAGATAGAACATTCCATGGCTCTAGGATTATCTTAACCCTGAGAGTTTAAGCTGCAAAGTAGTGTTTTCCAGTGCCCGTCAACATAATTCAGGAACACAAGGGTTGAGCCCAATGAGTCTATAATGCTGAATGCCATAACACTAAACAATGTTGTATTAAAATATTATTTTGAAAAAGAAATTTATTCTTCTGTCAGAAATAGCTTCAATCTAGTCAAAACAGTGTGCTTTGTAAAGCCGGCAAGTTTTGGTGTTTGGTGCCAGATGAAGCCATTATCACCTGTGGAAAATTCAGTGTGAATAATGCTCTTGACTTCTGCCATCCTGCCACTAACTAGAGGATCAGGCCACCAGTCATCATTTCTGTATTAACACACCTGAGATCTAAAACAAAAGGCAAGCTACAATGAAATTACTATATAGACTTCGTTTTTCAGACAATTGTTTCCTGCCATAGATTATTGTATGAATACCCTTTGTAGACTAAAGAAAAATATGAAATTATACTTCAAATTCATACATATGAAAGAGTGTAGATTCTCAAACTGAAGTTAATCAGATTCATTAACACTTGTACGTATCATTTGTCCTGATGTTGAGACAATGCAGAAATACTGAAGTGTAACCTTAGGTTATCCAAATGAATAATGAAGACATTCACACTTTGTCTTCCCATTTGATTGAAATTTTGCAAAACTCTGAAAACTGACATTTCTATACATTAAAAAGATATTTGAGAAAAGAATCCCAAGTAAGGAGTCTACTTAGTTTCATTTCCATTTCTACAATTCTCCTTATAACCATGACCCCACCCCTTACATTCTGTTGTGTGCATCTCAAAATTCAAAACTGGATCTCAAAAAATGCAAGCCCTACTGAGAAGATCTAACTGAGCTCAGGACTGACAGATTGGTCAAGCAATGTCTTAAATGCTTGCGTCTCTGAAGGTAGTGGGGGATGATGAAGCGCGTTTCTAAGCCCATCCTGTTCCCACCAAGCGTTGTGCTGAACTGTAGATTCCAGTGTTCTTCTCCTGTGGTCTCCAGGCAGGGCGCGTGCATCCCAGGGCAGAGACCCTGATCCATTAGTATGAGGAAAGAAAATATCAGAGCATTTCCTCGTACTTCGTAATCCACAAGGTCTCTCTAAAGTTAGAGAAGTTCACTCCACCCTCCTGCGTGAGAGTGCAAGAGTCACAGTTCCAGAAATCATGACAGGAAACAGCCCAGAAGACTGGAAATGGGGAGGTGAGCTGGGAATGGGGGAGATGAGAGGGCTGCAAGGAGAATTTAAAATGACTAAGATGCCATGTGAGAATGCAAGAGCTCTCAGGGGAGTGTGATTGTCCAGTGTCACACACACATTGTAGGAGAAGACATAGCACTGCTCAACGGACCCTGACAAGTTCCATAGAGCCTTAGAAGTTGTGTTCCAAACAACCGCACAAACAACGCAGTTCCCTTGCCACACTCCCCGCACACACCAGGAGCATGGCAGAAAGATGGCAAAGCTGATCTTTCCCTTTCCTTAAATACACGCTGCACATGCAATCTGCTCCTCAGCAGTGATGGTGATTTTTCAGTATTGTTTCCTTAGAAAAGAAACTCACCACAGAAATAAGCTTTCGATGCACTGCTACATATTTATAAAAGTGGCCAACTTATAAGGGGTCTGCCTGATCCTGGATTTCCACATCCAGAGATCCTAGTAAGCATGGAGCAGTAATTGTGTCCAACATGCAGACATTTTCTTACCGTTATTTTTGAAATAATATAGGGTACTGACTCTTTTATGCAGTGTCTGCCTTGAGATTGAATATTAGAAATAATCTAGAGATGCTTCATGGTACACAGGAGAGAATACACAGGTAACACATCGATGCAGTGCCATTTCACATCAAGAACCTGAATGTCTGTAGACTGCCATTCCTTGGAGGGCTCAGATAGCATCCCCCTCATGCTGGCAGGGACTGTACCTAGTCATTGTACCAGAAACAAACTCCAACACAATTTTTATTTCTACGTACCAGTAACTAGCAAGTATAGAGCTTTTCCCCACCTAGGACTACTTCAAAAGAAAGATAGCAGTGAATGCTGAATTTGTCACAAGTAAGGGCACGCAGAGCTCAGAACTTTTCTGATGAACTTCAAGAATAACTGGTTAACATCAGGGAAGATAGCGACTGATCAGGCTTACCCAGCACAGGCCTTGTCTCCAAGCACAGCCTGTGTGGCACTGCTCCCAGGTTGCTCAGCCTCCTGGGGAGCAGGCGGTAAGGCTGCGTAAATTCCCTCTAGTGACTTTCAAACTAAGAGTGAGAAGTGTCGGATCTGGGAAAGAACTCGTGCGCCAGTCTGCACAGCATCTGCCTTCACGCAAACCACTCCTGTTATTTCTACAAATCTCTGTAGAAAAGCAGGTTATCCATGGTCTGGATTGGAAGAATATGCTCAACATACAAGTAACTGAGGGTCACAGTGTAACTGCTTTGTTTCTGGAGTGATGAGGAGGATGAGAAGCTCCATACAATAGAAATAGCAGACCTGAGGGCACAGGGTCACTTTGACAAGCAGGGACTTGCAAGCAATCAGAAAGCTAGTGTGGGAGGAAGACACCAAGCATGTGAGGGTCTCAGCTGGCCCTTCAGCACATGCGTAACTGAGGTCAAAGACAGTCCATATTCATATGCAGAGGAAGGATGAGTGTTTGTCTTAGTTGCTCTTCTTTCATTGCTGGGACAAACATCTGACACCTAAAATGAAGGAAGGAAAGTTTATTTAGCTCACAGTTACTGGAGGTTTCAGTCCATACTCAGCTGGCTCCAAGGCTAAGTGAAACAGGGCAGAGAAGATCTAGTTCATGAAGGCGGGACAGCAACAAATGGTGACAGAGGCAACCGAGCAACCAGGGCAACAGAGAGCAACAGAGAGAGTCTGTCTCTTATATTATACTCAGGTTCTCTGCCTCAGCCTACCCACCTCAGGCCACACCCATAATCCTGCAATACAAAATCTACAATCCCAGAAGTACTAAGACACATAATCCCAGTGGATCATGAGTTCATCTCAAACTCCAGAAGTTCCCACCCCATGACTGCATGAGGCTTTTGGGAGACAACCAGGTGCAAACCATAACAGTGTTCAAAAGGAAATCTAAGGCAAAAGAGCTAGAGACAACCCATAACACAAATTCAGCATTGAAATCGTGGGACGTACAGTGCATTTCCACAGTTCTTGGAACTTTGTGTTGGCAGCCAGTGCTGAAAGGTGAGAGCTGCAGCCATAACACGTCCAAAAATATTCCTACGTCACACCCTCAGGAGTGTGTGCTGTCAATATTCCTACTGATTATCTTCATACTTGGGAAAATCAAAGTTCATTGCTTCATAATTCAATATATTTGTATATGGATCATATAACAATATGGCAGGATGTGTTGCTGGTTTCCAAACCCCTATTGCACTAAAATGCCCAAAACAGTGTGTAAAACATCTTATCACTGTGAAGAGTCACACTACCTGTCCTCATAATGAAGACCAAAGTTTTAAGAATTAATTAACAAAGAAGAAAATTGTTTCATGTCATCACAGAAAATGAATCTAGGCAGCAATTTCTCTGTCAAGCATAAGTTTTAAAAATTTTCGTCTTCATTTAAAAAAAATGTATTAGCATGTGTTTGCAGTACGCGAGGGTTACGTTCACCACCTGTGCAACGTCTCTCAGCTTCTTTTGTGAGCATCTTTCCTCCCTTTCCTCCTCCTTCCCTAGGTCCCCTTCCCACTGGAGCGATGTCTCTCTTCTACTTTTTATCTTTTATTTTACCTCTTATTTTTATTTTAGATTTCTCATGGAGGAGGAAGTATGTGATATTTAAGCGTATGGATCTGATGTATTTCACTGAGCTCTAGTCTCAATGTACATGCGTTTTTGTATCAAGTCTCAACTTTTTCTTTCTGCATAATAAGGTTCTGCTCCACTGTGTGCAAACACATTTTGGGTCTTTACCCATTGATCTGCTCCTACCCTTGCAGTATGCTTCCCAGATTTATCTTTGAATGAGTCAGGCTGCTATAAATATGGGTGTGTGTGGATGGCAGTAATGTGAAGTCCTTGACTCTTTTGGAAAGAAGCTTTGACAGAGAGTAAAGGGGTCAATTCCAAAAGCTACATGGATTGGAGTTGCTTCTAGAAAGCAAGGCAGTGGGTCGTTTTCCTGAAAATGAATGTTAGTGGTCTAATTCCATAAGATCAGGTGCTAGAATGTTCACCAGAGAGGCAGCACCCACCCACTCTCCCCTCTGACTGAAGAGCTTCAGAGCGAAGCACCAGGTGGGCACGACTGCCCCCTCCTGAGCCTCCTTTCCTGCTGTCACTGTTTTCACAGCAAACTGTCTGCAGTTCCTGGAGTTGCACAAGCCAGGGCAATCACGCTCTCTGTCCCAACATCATCCTTATTCACTTTCTCTTCATGGCACTTAGCAAGTGCTTGGCCCCTTATAGGTGTCGCAGAGAAAACATGTGCATGGGATAAATGAATGTATGAATAAGGACCATTACAAATCAGCAGTAGGTGCTGGAAGGCCAGCAGCACTAAGAAATCATGCGACTGAGAGCAATCCTTGACGGGGGCAACTAAGGATGCAGCTGCTGGGTAACCAGAGCAGATGTGGGCAGCTGGCTGGGAGAGAGTTCTGGAACATGTGAGGATCCAAGCAGTCATGGAGACCAGTGTTCTCCAGCAGCAGCAAAAGGACCAAGAGATAAAGAGGCTCAGACACATAATGCACACAAAGCCAGGTATGCACCCACTGTGTGTGTGTATGTGTGTGTGTGTACACCTAAGTGTGTGTGTACCCAGCTCACTCTTTTCATTTCAGGATGGCTTCTGTGATCTTACTTGTAACATTATTGGCAAAGCAAAATGAAAACAAGTATGAGGGTTGATGAGTTGAACCAGCAAAAACAGAGCAGGACCTGGTGAAAGTGCATTTCCTGGTCCCTCACACTTCCACAGGGACATCTTTAAGGTGGAGCTTTAACAAGATTTTGGCTCTGTACACAACGCTGGGCTTTAAAGTTCACATTTCCAGGATCTGAAGCAATGTGGGAATGTTTATGTATGACTATCTTGATTTCTTAGGGTTTCTTGAAAAGCAAAACTTAAGCAAAATTATAGATAGATAGATAGATAGATAGATAGATAGATAGATAGATTCAAATCTATTATATATCCTTTATTCCTTTTTTAATGCTCTCTTTGCACCGTATTTTCCCAAGTTTTACCAAATAGGTGCGGTATGTATAAAGAGGAAAGGACAAAAGTTCGCGTGTAATATCAAGCCACGTGGGCCATTGCCCTCTGCAATGAAGAGAGATGAAATGGTGCCAAGTTTCCAGCTTCCACACAAAACCTTGCTTCTGGGACTCAACTCTAGCAGCCACACGTGGACCCCCTCCCAGCACCAGATCCTCCATCTTCCCTTTTCCTCTGAGAGAAGGTGAGCAGGGAGGGAAGGATGGTGACTTCTGTGAGGGGGAATCTTACACTTCGTAATCCACAAAGGGTATCATTCCAGACACAGAAGAGCTGGTCCTGCAACCAGGAATGAAATCGGTCGTACACAACAGGAAATGAGAACTTCATGACCTGTGACAAGAAGCTGAAGAGCATGATGAGCACCAAGGAATACTGCACCCAGAGGACACAGCTTAAGTTTATTTGTAGACAGCAGGATAACTGATTTTCTCATTGGCTCATGTACAAAGGCCATAAGGAAAGACCTTCTTGCACTTGACAAAGCACACAATGTCCTATCAGCAGCGTGAATGTGGGTACAGTCACAGGAGCTGAGCCTGGATAGGCCTATCCTTCTGCATGGCAGAGCCCCTGTTGCTTGCTATAGCCTGCTGCACCTGAGATGGCTAGGAGCGGAGCTCTGGAAGAAGCAGACACTTGACCGCAAGCTTGGCAAACACACTGCTCCTCCTACCTGCTTTCGCTGCTTTGTGGTGCTGGTGCCTGTGCTGCAACTCCCTTAGACACATTGATGTTGGGAATTAGTGCAGGTAGCGGTTCGCACTCTGCTCTATTAATGACCCCTACAAGGAAGATCTTGGCAGCTGACGAGCCACCCACACAAGAGTGGAATTTGTTACTCTCAGATCTTGGCCTACTGCAGGGGACATGATGGAGTGATTTGAGTCCTCTCTCGACGGAGACCAGCACTCTAAAGAGGGTGCTGAAGGGAGAGTGGCACATGCAGAGCTGGCTATGCAACTTGGCTCCTCCGGGGGTGTCCTGTACGATGTCAGATCAACCATTGACTTCTCAGTGCACCAGTTTCTCTACCCACAAAATACATAAATGATGAAGCAGGCCTAGTTTTGCTAGGCAGGTTCAGAAGAGTAGTTGCAAGTCACCCAGGATGAGTCAAATGAAGGTGTCCAAGGGACCATGCACAAAAATGGGCAGACTGAAAGAATGGGAAAACATCGGGACTGTTGCTGATGCTAGAGAGCTGGTTCCACCCTACAACTGAAGGGAGTTGTGGTGGGGTGTGTTAGAAAGGTGTGAAAGTCAGCCAGGAAGGGAGACTGTCCCCAGTCGTGGGGGGGGGGGACAACTCCTACACAGGGGACACCTGAAGCCCAGCATGTCCACCAACTTCTTATCCTCTTCGCCCTCACCTGGGAGAAGAGCAGCAAGCAGTCTTGGTGTGGACATAGCGCAGCCTGGGGAAGCCACCGAATGGGTCTAGCAGGAGACAAAGGGAACGCATCCAATACCGCTCCATTTCTGCAGAATTATGATGACAATTCCAACTGATCATATGTGTATGCATGCTTTGGGAAACATTTGAAGTGTTGTTCCTAAAACTGGATAATATTTGCATTGAAAGTAACTTTTATTTTGGACCTGCTATGCTTTATTTTTCTTTTACCAAAGGAATTTTAATTCTTCTAATGAGTTCATGAGACATGAGAAGCAGTTGGAAAAAGTTCAGAGAAAGTACAAGAAGGATTATGAACAAGGTTGACGAAGAGGCAAGATAGCAAGAGAAGCAGGGGCGGGAAACAGGCGCTTCAGGGAGAGTCGTAAAACGAGGATTACCGAGATGAAGAGAAACGGCATTTAGTCATGTGTTAGAGAAGATCCTTGCCATAAATCCCCTTGATGCTCCCCGTAAAGTAAATATTATTCCCCATATTTAACATAAACAATTGCAGGGTAATGGAATAGTAATGACAAGCAATACAAGCAATTCATCAACTTACACTTTTCCTCGATTTCATGTAACAGCATATTTCTTAATGGTAAAAGAATTATATTGTAAATGAACAGTGCTTTCGGGGATTTAAAAAAAGATAGTATAGCTTCCTTATTTTGGTAGATTAAAATGTTACCAAATTAAAAATGAGCTGCAGAAAATGTCTTCAAAATTACGTACATTCGGAAGAAAATCCTTCCGAGGAGAAAGATCAACAGATGCAAGTGTTGACAGAATAGAAGGATTGGAATTTTGGCATCAAGAAAACACTCTTTTTTCTTGAGTGATTTTCCTGTTTTCCATAGTTGTATTTGCCAGCTAAAGAAGAAAAAAAAAATTAAATCGGGTGAAAAAGAAACTAAATTTCAGCATGTTTGCTCATACTTTGGTCAGATTTCATTTTAGAATCTGCAGTTGAAAACGCAAAGCGAGGAAGAGAGTGGGAATAGGCGCTTGTCTTGTTTGAACAGTGTCTGTGGGTGGCGAGGTCTGTAGCCTCAGTGGGCTGCTTTGTGAATGCGGTGCTTCCCCGAGAGACAAAACAGTGAAACTACGCTGCGAACACTCTCCGAGCTGCCCTTGCCAACCTGGGAGTTGGAGTGGAAGAGATAAGACAGCCCCTTGTCTTCCTGCCCCATTCTGTCCAAGGAACACATAAACCTCAGTGGCTAATAACCCAAAACAGAACGTGAGGTAAAGATGCCAAGAAGGCTCCAATCCAGTCCTCCAGCTGAGGCTCCAAACCTCCCCCTGCCTCCAGGTCCACATAACCAGGTATACGGAGCCAACCGGAGTCCCACTGGAAGCCCGCACTAGTAAAGATAAAACTGAACAGGAAACGCGGGCTTTCTAGGAAAGTCTAAAGTATTCCAGTTAAACACATGGTGTGCTGCTTTATGGAAGAGTTGTTACACGTGCTAGGAGAACCCGGTTCACTTAAACTAAAATCTCACCTTTACCACCAACAGCCAGCTGACAAAAACAGTGCATTCGCGGCCAGAGAGTGGAAGCTCCGGTCTGAAGCCAGTTCCCCAGCACGCCACAGCCCTGCTGCAGGTCAGCCTCCGACCTCCGCGGCCCCTCGGGCCTTTCATCCGGCTCTCTGCCTTTTTTGTGCGGAGTGAAATATGAATCCGCATTGTATTACACTTGAGGTAAGAAGCTGTGGCTAGATTGACGAAATAATTATGTAAATAGTGGCAGATGTCTAGGGAAGACTAATTGTTGAAAATGCCGAATAACATTAAAAAGTTAATATATTTAATGTTAACCTTTGTAGCTTTTGGTAATAATTCAAATAAAAGAAAATCATTGTTGAAAGCAAAGGAATATTAAAGCAAAGAAAGAAACGTCACGGTAATAAATGAACCCCCCAGATTTCCGGGAAACTGGCAGGATATTATTCTACTACAACATTAAAAGCTAAACACAATGTTTATTAATATTGAGTGCCATTATTCTTTGCTGTACTGGTCTTCCATAGAAAATGGAAACTTTTATTTCTAATTATGTCTGTCAATCAAAGCCTTAGAACATCTCAGCATAAAAGCTTAAAAACAGAAAGACTTATCATACAAAAGAGAAATAATCATTGCAAAATCGCAACGCAGGAGGCTTAATATTATTTTTCATTAGCAAACAATGAATATTAAGCAAATACCATATTACAACTCTTCAGCACTGAGTACAATAAACTTAAAATATACATAAAGTGTATTTTAAATTGCTAAGGAGATAATAAGCAGATACAGAGGCAGACTCAGATCAGAGTGTCTGAGACGAGCTGATATCTTGATTTGATGTTCACAGATGAGAGAGGGAAAGGAAGGAAGGAATTTAGTCCAAGGAAAGTAATGGTTTCCAGAGAGTGCTGAACAGCCACCCAGTGCTGACAAGGAAGTGACATCTGTTTTCTCACTGAATTCCTCAGGTACGATTTGAGATGGTTTCAAGTGAACAAAGAGGGTGTTTATTTGGAGTTTGTTTTCCTATGGGAAGAAATGGAGTGGTGAAGAGGAAGGGAGACCTTGGAGGGAATACGGGGACATGGCTGACACTCTCTTGACAAGGAAAGAGCAGGATTTTATTTTTCTATCTCATCTTTGATAAGATGAGAAAGATACCAGTAACTGGATAGGCCATGGTCTGCTACAACCGGTTAGTAAAGACTTTATAGAGTGACTATAAATTGCTTCACAAATTGGGAGGCTGAAGCAGGAGGATTGTGTAAGTTCGAGATCAACCTGGGCTACAAAAGAGAGCTCAAGGCCAGCCTGAACTGCACAGTGAAACCCTGTCTCAAAAAGACAAAAAAAAAAAAAAAAATTGCTTCACATTTGATTAAAACCATGATTCTTTCTGTGCCTCAAAGACTAAAAATGTGTCTGGCACTTGCATACTAAATGATAAAATATTTGTGGTATTATGGAAACACATGTCTTTCTGTGTGTGGGCATGTCGCTTGTTTGCCTTTTGTCTTTGGATACTAGAAGTTAGAGCAAAGGAAAATTGACTTGGATAACAGTGTTGTGCAGAGTTCTCGGGGCTCTTGCATTTGAGAGACACATTCTCCTTTTAGAGTCTTAGGAATTTTTGTAAAGGACCAAGTTATGGAAAAAATAGACATTGGAGAACATGGCATGCTGAATACTGCGAGGGGGCAGGGAAATGTTCACGCCGAGGCTTTGGTGTGGTGCTGGAAAACCTGAGAGCTAGAAGCCTACGCCTTACCGCACAACCCTGCAGGAAGGAACCGCTGTGCAGAGCAGGCTCCGTGAGGAGCAGGCCCCGTTATGACTCCCCAAGCACATTACGCTGCTCTGTTCTCCTCTCCCAGCTCGAAACCATATTGCTCCCAGGAAAGAACTTACGATTCCCTTTACAATGCATTTACAGTTGATTAAAGAATGGATTTGCAATTCAGAGTCTATAATTAGAGCAAGGGGTCTCTATAATTTTAGCTCCCCTCATCCACTAATGATGATGTTATGGAGATTAGCCACTATTAGGAAGACTCATGGCCACTAACATGATTACTAGAAAACATGCACTGAGGTTTAGTAGTCCATTCTTTTACCACAGGAAGCCTATTATACACAGTATTATGCAAGGCTACTAGACAGGAAAAATGAGATTAACAATTAACACCTTGCTCAAAGGATTAGTATATGGCTTATTCAGTGATGAGCTGGATTCTAATTAAAACTATGCAAGACGGGTGTGTGCCCGCGTGTGTGCCTGTCCTTTTCCAGGGGCCTGCTGCTCGCTCTGCAACGTGGTACAAGTGGTGGGTACCTGTCATGAATTAGTAGCAAACGTCTTTGTGCAGAAGGATTTCTCATTGATCTCTAACCAGAAACCACACAGCATCTCCTAAGGAAAGTCTCTGCATAAGTTGAACGTGCTTAGCTCTGTCATGAGCTTGTGTGACTGCCCTTTATACACAGTGAAATTTCACCATTGATAAATGCAGTGATTTTCAGAGGATACTGAATGTGAGTACACATGGCAAGTGCTCTAGGTAAGTATAAAGCGCAATCTGTACTGCAGTACGAAAACGAAGTACGACCACTCCTGATGGGGGACTGTGCACCATTACAGGAACCTGACGAAAACAAAATTTCCTATTTATGTTCCTATAAATCATTCCTTTTGTAATTCATGCTTGCCATTTTAGTATATGTGGAACTGATATAGTAACGCATTATTATTTAATCTATAAATAATTTGTATAAATTAAATGTACCCAAACAAACAATCAAATATTCCTCCGCTTTCACCAGTCCATGATGGTCGTGTGCACTTCCTAAGAACTTCCAACCACTGTTCCCTTCTCTGTTTTCCTTTCATTCAGTTCAAGTTTATAAGAAAAGGAAGAAATTTTAAATTTATCCTCACATTCCCTAGCTATTTGGAGTTGAACTAACTTAGAAGTATGCGTGTGAACGTTAAACAATTTCATTGCTGGGGTGAGAACGGTAGCCAGAATCATCCTACATAAGCAGCGCACACTGGGGGATCAACCACTGTGCTTCAGGGAAACGTGGGCTACTGGAGGTGGTGCAAAGCCTTACCTCGGGCTTCCTTAAAGCTCTTAATAACTGATGATTTAATATAATATCACTTAATGAGAACAGGGCAAGGTTACCAGACAGAACAGGGAAAACAAAACCTTTTTCCAAAATAAAGAAAATCAGATGCAGATCTGTAACTATGGTGTGGCCACCAGGGTGTCTCTGGGCACAGTGACGTCAGTGTGCAGGCATCATTTATATATAAATGACTAAGTTGCATCACTCTAAACAATGCAATATGTAAATACTTTCCAGAAACGTCTGATGATTTCAATATTTTTTTTCTTCGTAAATTTAAAAAAGACATGTACAGGGGGCTTGCCAGGTATCTCGGTGGGCTACAGCACATGATTGGGCAAACTCTCTCAGGCACCAGGGACCGCGGTTCGATCCCCACCCCCACGTGGAGCATGAAACCTGCCCTTCAGGTAGCCTCAGCCAGCCCTCCCCCCTAAAAAAATCTTTCATAATGAAGACATGTACAATACTGAAAAATAAAACAGGAACTCACAATACAGACTTGGAAACATATAGGAAAATATTCACCATTCCACAGCTGGGCCAGTCTTGCACAGGTCTTTGCGAGGTTCCACATTGCCTCAGGCTGGGTACAACTCTAACACTCGTGGATGAGTGCAGGAGGAAAAGATTCTCCCCAATGAACAGAGGAAGCTCTATGCATCAAAGTTACTTATGTAAGGGTGGGAAAAGAGCTCGGTGATCTAAGCTCCTGCCTAGCAAGCTCAAGGTCCCAAGTTCAATCCCCAGGGCACTGCATGCTGTGCTGGCCCCATGCTGGCCCCAAACCAGGCGTTGTGGTACACACCCATAATCCCAGAGCTGGGGAAGCTGAGGCAGAAGGATCACCAAGAGTCCAAACTGTGTAGTGAGATCCTGTAGCAAATAGATAGATAGATAGATAGATAGATAGATAGATAGATAGATATTTTTAAACCCTCCAAATTACTTATTTAAATGCCAAATAAATAATATAATGGAACTCTGGTGAAGTTCTACCTCTATGACTTATCATAGACATACTGCATGAACTTTAGAAAATCTTACATAGCTAAAGAGCAACAATTGAACAAACTGCTTTTTAATGGGGAAAAAAAAAATCAAAATGCCATTTTGCTGCCAAAACCAAACACTGAAGGTCGACATCAATATTGTTCATTCACCTAATT
Organism: Capromys pilorides; assembly: GCA_004027915.1. Lineage (NCBI taxonomy): Eukaryota > Metazoa > Chordata > Mammalia > Rodentia > Capromyidae > Capromys > Capromys pilorides. The sequence goes on from PVKN010010647.1 coordinate 15,072, forward strand.
CTAGGAAGGTGGGAAATATTATTTCTAGTTATATTTAGGGCAGCAAAAAAAAATTTCAAAAATAATAATGGAAAAAAATTAGCTATGGCACTGTCACTGAGGAGACAGCTGAAGGAAGGAGCTTCAGAGACACACGCTGGGGTCCCCTGGATGTGGTGGCACAGGTCTGGAATCCCAGCACTTGGGAGGCTGATGCAGGAGGGTTCCTGGGGTTGAAGCCCGACTCCCCTGAGCTAGACAGTGAGTTCATAACCACCCTGAACGATGTAGTAAGGCCTTCTCTCAATAACAACAGAATCTGAAATCACACCAAAATAACTATGTTCAATTGTAGGCAAAGTAATGAAAAGTTAGAACACTAACGTCTGAAACTATTGAAGTAAAGAATAAAGTTGTGCAAATAAATACATTTCTTCCCTCTTGTCTCTCCCTCCCTCCTTGCTTCCTTCCCTCTCAGCTTCTCCTTTTCTCCTCCCTTCCCCTCACTCTTCTCTCTTTTCCTTTCTCCTTCTCTCTCCCTCCTTTATTAATGTCTTTACTTCTTTCCTCTTT
>PVKN010010648.1:0-22413 GCA_004027915.1 Capromys pilorides
GAATAGGTTAATATATACAAAGATATCAACTAAGAGAAAGTTTTCATGATAGTAAAGAATAACTAAGAATAAAACATAACATAAAGACTGGAATGGAAAATATATGACCAGCATTTTTAGCAGTTTGGGGCTAGAATATCACACAAAGTTCTAGTATGTGGCGGATACAGACAGTGTCTGTGATGCTTACTGGTAGCCAGGTGTCACTTGTGGAACTAAGCTACTGCTATTTCCTTGATATCCACCCTGTAGATCCAGACAGAATCATGATCCATTGGGTGCAGAAGAAGTCCATTTGTAGAGTGTGCTAATGGAAATATGTTACAGCTGTATACAAAAGAATAATTGAAAGACTGCTATTGCATACTTCTTTTTCTCCTGTGTTAATTGTTTGTCCTGTTTGGTGGGTTCTTTCCATTCTCTTTCATGGACTTATGGTCATTTTGATCCCTCTCTAGAAGATCCTTTAGTAGTGTGTGTAGGGTTGACTTTGTCATCATGAAATTCTTTAGTTGTTTTTTGGTCATGGAAGTATTTAACTCCCCATTGAACTTGAAAGAGTTTTGCAGAGTATATCAATCTGGGTTGGAATTTGTTTTCTTGCAGGACTTGAAATACTTTGCTCCATGCTCTTCTTGATTTGATGGTTTGTAAAGAGAAATCTGCCATTATTTTGATGGGTTTTCCTTTAAATGTGATCTGTTTCTTTTCTCCATCAGCTTTTAATATACTATGCCTGTGCTGAATTTCTGGGATCTTGAATATTATACGTCTGGGTGAGGTTTTAATTGGGTTGATGATATTTAGAGTTCTATATGCTTTGGTTACCTGAATGTCAAAATTTCCCCCCATATTTGGCAAGTTTTCTGCTATTCTGTCCATATTCTTTTTATATCACTTGTACTGACTCCTTCTCTCTCATTGATGCCTATTAGTCTTACATTGTTCATCTTTGCATCGTCTTTCAGATGTTGAAGTATTTTTCCCTGTATCCTAGTTGTTTTTGAGAGATCTTTTCTTACCTTTTCACTAGCTGCAATTGTGTCTTCAAGGTTTGATAGTCTATTTTCACTTTCATTCAAACGGTTTTACCATCTTGTGACTGAGGTTTTAATTTTCTGTGTAGTACTTTGAATCTGCTAAGCAGGCACTTTAATCTGTGGAGCTATCTGGCCAGCCCTACATATATCTTTCTTTATAGGTAAATAATACTCCATTGTATAAAAATAGTACATTTTTTATCCATTCCTCAGTTGATAAACATTTGAGTTGTTTTTAAGATTTAGCTCTGAAAATTGTGTGGCTATAAACATAGGTGCAAACATATCACTGTGGTATGGTGTTTTCAATTCCTTTGGAAAAATACCCAGTCAGGGAATAACTGGATCAAATGAGACCTCTAATCCTAGTTTTTTTGTTTTTTTTTTTGAATCTTCACACTGATTTTCCTAGTGGTTGTACCAGTCTACACTACCAGTAGTGGAGAAGGGTTCCTTTTTCCCCGCAGCCCCTCCAGCGTTTGTTATTGATTGACTTCTTGATGATAGCCATTCTTTCTTGAGTGAGATGGAATCTCAATGTTGTTTTAATTTGCATTTCTTGAATGACCAGTGCTATTAAACAAACATTTTTCATGTTTTTGCCATTTGTATTTCTTCTTCTGAGAAATGTGTATTCATCTCAGATGTCCATTTTGGGATTGGATCATTGAATATTGGGGGCCTGATTTGTTTTTAGTTCTTTATATATTATAGATAGAAGTCCTTTGTATGAGTGATTGTTGGTCAAGATTTTTCCCCAGTTTTTGGGTTTTATTTTCATTCTGTTCGTGATTTCTTTTGATAAGCAAACACTTTTCAATAAGATGAGATCCCAGTTTTTGATTTTTTAAAGTATTTTCTGTGCAGTTTGGCTTTGGTTGATGAACTGTTTGCCTACCCCTATGTCTTTAAGATTTCCACCTACATTCTCTTCCAGTAGTTTTAGCATTTCTCTTAATTTTTAGATCTTTAATCCATTTTTGACTTTAGCTTAGTGCATGGTGATAAAGTTGGATCCAGTTTTAGTTTTCGTATGTGCAAAGCCAGTTTTTCCAGCACTGTTTGTTAAAGAAACTATCTTTCTTCCAGTGAATATGTTTTACTCCATTGTCAAAGATAAAGCAGCTTAGTGCATTAGTATTGTGTCTGCATCTTCTAATCTGTTCCATTGATCTTTAGGTTTTTTTTTTTTTTGCCAGTAACATGCTGATTTTATCACAGTAGCTTTGTAGTATAATTTCAAACCAGTGATTGTGATACCTCTGGTTTTTCCTTTGTTGGACAGGATTGCCTTTGCTCTTCTAGGTCTTTTTGTTTCCATATGAATTTTAGGAAAGTTTTCTCTAGATCTGTGAGGTATGTGGATGGTATTTTGATTGGGATTTCATTAAATCTGTATAACAGTTTTAGGAGGATAGTCATTTTCACAATGTTGGATCTTCCTATCTATGAGTGAGGAATATTTTTCCATTTTCAACCTCTTTTTTTCTGAGTATTGTGAATTTCATTGTATAGATCTTTTACTTCTTTTGTTAGATTAATTCTTAAGTATTTCATTTTTTGGATATTATTACGAAGGGTACCGTTTCTCTGGTTTCTCTCTCAGTGAGTTTGTTGTTTGTGTACAGGAATGCTATTGCTTTTTGGCCATTAACTTTGTATCTAGCTATGCTACTGAATTTGTTTATTAATTCTAGGAGTTTCTTGGTAAAGTGTTTTGGGTCTTCCATGTAGAGTATCATGTCACTTGTGAATAATGATCATCTAAATTCCTCCTTTCCAATTCTTATTCTTTTTATTTCTCTTTCTTGTCCAATGGCTCTGGCTAATGTTTCTAGATTTATATTGAATAGTAGTGGCAATAATGAACATCCTTGTCTTGTACCTGACTTTAGAGTGAATGCTTTCAGTTTTTGTCCGTTTAAAATGATGTTAGCTGTTGGTTTGTCATAGATGGCTTTTATCAGATTTAGGTAAAGACTATTACAATTTTCTGTAGATGTTTTTCTTTATCATGAATGAGTGTTGGATTTTGTCAGAAGCTTTTTTTTGATTTATTGAAATGATCATGTGGTTTTTTTTACGTATTTAGGACAGGGTCTACAGTGTCTATAGGATCTCATTACGTAGATTGGACTTCTAGTGGTTCTCCTGTTTTCAACCTTCCAAGTGCTAGGATTACAGGTGTGTGCCATCACACCTAGTCTCAAACACTGTCTCAGCACACCTCAGGAGTGGGGCTGGCATGGCATGGCAGGGATTGAACCCTGGCCACTGCACTCTGCCTAAGCAGACCCTTTAGTCCACTGAGCTATCTGGCAACCCCTGTTTGTATATTTTTTGTTTTGGGCTCTGTTAATATGATATGTTACATTTATAGATTTGTGTATGTCAAACCATCCCTATATCCCTGGGATGAATCCCACCTGGTCATGGTGTATATTCTTCCTGATGATTTGCTGCATTCTATTTGCTAGTATTTTATTGAGGATTTTTGCATCTATGTTCATGGGGGAGATTGGTCTACAGTTTCTCTCTCTCTCTCTCTCTCTCTCTCTCTCTCTCTCTCTTTTGGTTAGGTCTTTCTCTGACTGGTATCAGTGTGATACTTGCTTCCAGAAATGAGTTAGGGAAAACTGCTTCCTTTTCAGTTTCATTGAAGAGTTTGAGTAGTATTCAGATTAAATCTTGTCAAAAATTCTTGTAGAATTCGGCTGTAAATCCTAGGGCTTGGAATTTTGTTTGTTGGTAAGTTTTCTTTTATTATATTTTCAATTTTATTCACTGATATGGGGTTATTCAGAATTTTTATAACTTCTTGGTTCAGTTTTGGTAATTCATATGCATCTAGGAATCTGTCCATTTCTTCTATATTTTCTCTCCTATGAGAGTAAGGATTTTCAAAGTAGGAATTCATTACTCTTGCTCTGTTGAAGACTTCTGTAAGTCCTAGCCACTTCTTGAAGGTTTGCATTATCTCAAAACCCATCCTGGAAGACACTGTTCATTACAGACAGTGTCCCTTAAATATGGTTATATATGGCGGCAGACCTTAGTATGGGGAAAAATCATTTTTGATGTTAGATCGGTGTAGGACAGATCAGATTTCTTCTTTGTGCTTTGACACTACAAAGCTCAGTAAACTTCTGTTCTCCAGAGCTATAATGTCTGAAATCTTTGTACCACCCAACTTTTCGTTATGTATCTTTCCAGGAAACCAAAAGTTCCCCTTTGAGAAAAGGGCCCATTTCATCGCTTGGGGAGGATTTGTCCTTGTCTCTGTGAGAATACTGTCAGGTTGATAGTCTTTTGTCTTTCTATCAACTCAGTGTTCACACTCACATATATGCAAACACATGCACACACATACACAACTTAAAGTTACACACACACACCTTCAAGCTTCTCAATGGTAATGAGCGTGTCTTTCAACCTAGCACACCCAGCATAGCACACCTGGTGTTTGAAACTTATGCTCAAGAAGCACTTGTTGAATCATGAGATGAATAAAAGAAGAAAAATGATTAAACAGTGTTTTAGGCCAGGTGTCATGTTTCTTTTTTCTTCCCTTACTACTTTGTGGGTTTTGATCTTTTACAATTAGTGTATATCTTTTTATTATAAACACAACTTTAAAACATTTTGGAGTTGTGTGGGGCTGGGGTAAGTAGATGAAGAAGTAAATAATTACACATCTGTTCCAAAAAACCTTCTTTCAAACCTCCATCTTCGAGGCCCTGGAGCTCAAGACAGTGGACTCTGAAGTAAACAGGATGTGTACCTTCATCCTGCTGTCTCTGAACAGTCATGGGGAATCTGGGCAAGTCTTTCACCTTTCTGCCCTTTCTGGTCCCACTTTTGAAGGGAAGTAATGGCACCTCCCTTGAACAGCAGATGGTCACACAAGAAGGTGAAGTGTGTGGCAGAGTGCGAGGCCCAACCCAGGTGCTGGCTGAGCCAGCTGCAGCAGTCACCTGTAGTTCTATAGCGCAGGTACAGAGTTCCGTGCTTTCAAAGTACTGTCTTCCTAGCATGATCTCACCTCATTCCTGCAAGGATGATGTGAAGCAGGCCAGGTGGGGTTTCCAGTGAAATCTCTGTGAGAAGCCTGAGGGCCAGAGAAGTTAAATGACTGGAAGGAACTCACACAGCTGGTCACCAGCTCAGCTGGGAGGAGAACTTTGGGCTAGGGCCCTGCAGTCGGTGCCCTCTGACCTGTGCCAGGTGGAAACACTGCGAGGGGCTGCTTGGGGAAATTGGCACCATCTCTGAAGCTTGCTCTGTGGATGGTGCAGAATGCAGCCAGTGCTGCTGGGGACTGGAGAGTACCTGGCTTTCTAGTAAGGCCACCTTCGCCCTCAGCTGCTATGGTCTGACGGTGTCAGGGGGAGACAGGGCCATTGCTGAAAGCCCTGATTTGTCTCTAGAGCTAGGTTCAAAGCCAAAGGCTTCAATAGGCAGTGTTGGAAAGACAACATTAGTGACATGGAAAAGGGCCAGAGGCAGTGCATGGAGAGCAAAGGCTGTGAAGTCACCTCTGAAGCCGAATCCTGTGCACACCCCAGACCAGGCACCGGACACACACATAGATGGCATTTAGAACTTTCCAAATGTGAATCACTGTAGCAAATCAAACCCACATTCAAGGGCCTTTAAAGCACAGCCTATTTACTCAGTCTCTCTTTATGGGGCTCTGGCTGATTTCTAACCTAGCTGGTGACTTGCTCCATGCTGCTGAGAGTCGGCTGTCTGCCCCTGGTTAGGAGGACAGCGCCTCTCTTGGCCTGCGTTGACTGAGTCTCGGCCCCTGGGCTGGGTGACAGAGGAGGGCTGCAAGATGTTCTGGAGTGAAGGGGACAGGTGGGCACACGGTAGCAGTGGGAAAGTATGTGTGACGTGCTTGCCACCCTCCTACCACTCTGATACCTGACTTCCCCTCCTTTGTCCTTTGGAAATCTCTGTTGGTCAGGAGCCTGAGATCTGGCTCATGATATTTATTTACTTTGAATTTTAATTTTTCTGCACCAGGATTAAAACTCAGGACCTTGAGCTTGCCAGGCAGGAGCTGTGCTGTCGGACTAAATCTCTAGCCCTTAAATTTTGATTTTTTGAGACAGAGTCTCACTCTATAACCCAGGCTGGCTTGGAACTTGGGGCGATTCTCCTGCCTCAGGCTTCTTGAGTGCTGGGATTATAGGCATGTACCACGACACCCAGTTACTCAGAACCTTTCATCTAGAGCTGACTGTCTGCTGTTGTTGGGAATCCCAAAGCAAAATGTTCCTTAAAAGTCCACAGCACATGGGCTGGGGAGAAAGCTTAGTGGCATAAGCACTTGCCTGGCAAGCACAAATGTGATCCCTGGTACCTCATGTTGTGTTGGCCTGGAACCCTGGATGCACTGTGTGAGCCTAAAACTGGACGTGGTGGCACACATCTATAATCCCAGGGACAGGACTTTGCAGCATGTGGGAGATTTTTGCAGAAATGCCTGTGGATCGGCTCCTTCTCCACACCTTCCAGGGAGTCTGGAAGAACTGGCAGCCTCTCTGGGAAGGCCCCTGAGCTTGGCATGCCTACTTCTCCTTTGAGTTGGCAGGCCATTCATGCTGAAGATTTTAAATCTGGCCTAGAGAGCAAAGCCCTTTTCTGCAACTTGGGCGAACACACGCAACTCTGCTGCGGTTTCCTGCAAGAGAACAGCTCAGGCCTGCGGGGCTGTTTCTCCCACTTCTGCTGGGGAGCGATTGTGCTAATTATTTGCTGCCTCAGTTACATAACCAGGCTTTTGTCAGCGGTTTCTGATGGGACCTTCTGTGAGGCTGGGCTTGCTGTTTAGCAAGCATTTCTGATGAACGCTCTGGGAAAGTGCCTGGTGCTGAGACCGTGTCTGCCCGCGGGGCCCTTGTGTGCTGCGCGGTGCTCACTCTGCACCCTCACTTGCAGGGTGTGTCCTCAGAACTCTCGGTTTATACAGTCAGTTCCTTGTAAGGACAATACCCCTGGGAAACTCTGAGTCATCTGGAGAGGTGGGGCTCAGCCTATCTGGCTCTGGTCATCACTGGAGAGAGGATGATTTATTGGACAGGGACAGAGTATGCCAGGAAGAGCAATCCTTATAGGAAGTAGCCCTGTCACTTGAGTCCAATCTTGGACTCTTTTGAGAAATGTAAAGCTTAAACTGGAAACCCCGTTAACTAAGATCTCTGCAGTGGCAGTGATAGCAGCTACTACTAACTGAGTGCCTGCTAGGCAGTGGATCCCTGGCATGTACTGTGCGTTACGTTATTTAATCTAGTTAGCAGTCCTCTGAGGAGCTGTTATTCATCTTTCTATGACACAAGCATGGAAACTGAGGCTGCAAAGGGCTTCACCCTTTGTCCAAGGCCGCTTGATTGTGTAAGTGGCAGTGCTGGTGTGAGGGGAAAGTGTGCACCAGGGCTTCATGTTTATCACTTTGACTGCTTGTTCATTTTTACAAATGTTTCTATTGGGTATCTTCCCAGGTCCAGCACAAGGATGCACATGAGGTCAGTGGAGACACTTGGGACCCTTCTTTGGTGCAGGTAGGGTGCTTACAGGATGAAGGGATGTGCACAGCACATAGCAGTGGGGTGCTCTGAGGAACCGGTACCCTCGTATTCTCCAGAGAAATAGCCAATAGAATATATGCAACATAAAATTCAGTGTACGGAAGAAGCCCATATGGTTATAGGGGCTGAGGAGTCCCATGATCTGGCATTGCCAGCTGGAGCCACAGGAATATGGTGATCTAAGCATTGTCCAAGTCCAAAGGCTGAGAGCCAGGACTCTGATGGCTTAAGTTCCAGTCAAAGCCTGAGAGAAGACTGACACCCCATCTCCAGCAGGCAAACACAGAGATCACGTTCAATCTTCCTCTAGCTTCTTATTCTACTCGGATCCCCAGTACATTGAATGGTGCCTACACTTAATGGAGAGGGAGTGGATCTTGACTCTGTCTATGCGTCCAATGCTAAGCTCTTCTGAAAGCACAGAAGCAATGTTTAACCAGATGTCTGGGCACCTCGTGGCCCAGTCAGGTTGAGACATACAGTGGCCATCACAGTAGATGCATTTTGGTGACTGTTGGTGTATGGAAAGACACCAGCTGGCTTGCTAGAGGCAGTGAGTACAAAGATGAGCAAGAAAGGCGAGGCAGGGTGTGGAGGGGCATCTGGCAGGAGTGCCACATACAGATGCGCACTGGGATGAAATGGTTGCTGCTTCTCAGCACCCTGAGTTTTGGTGTGTCTGGAATAGGGTGGACACCAAAGCCCACAGGTCATCTGCATGCTTGGGAGAGGCTCCTGTGAATGAGGGAGAGGGCCTAAGTGTGAAGACAATGGGAAGTGCATTTCGTCTGCTTCAGGATTGCCAGACATCCATCTCTGCTATCACCCAAAGCTTCTCTCTCTCTTTAATATTTAAGTCCCATTTTGATGTCATGCCCCCTCTGACACGGGTGCCATCCTGAGCTTTGGTCTGAGTGTATGTCCCTCCTCAAACTGCTATGTTGCAACCTGCTCCCCAAGGTAACAGCATGATGGGACCTTGGGAGGTGATTACACCATGAGGGCCCCAGCCTATGAGTGGGGTTAGTGCCCTTCTTTAGGCTTGAGAGAATGTCTCTCTTATCCTGTGAGGTTGCATAGAAGACACCATCCATGGAGAATGGACCCATGCTTGTTTGCTGGCACCTTGATCTTGGATTTCTCAATCTCCAGAACTAGAAGCAACACATTTCCCTTATTAATAAATTATCCAGGTGAAGATACTTTGCTATAGCAGCCAAATACATTAAGATCTGCATCAAGTTATCCCAGGGCACTGGACCCTGCCGTGTACTCTGAAGTGTTTGAGACTTTGTAGCGCCATGCACACCTCCTCCTAGTCTTAGCACGCAGGAAGTGTCCATTACACTTACCTGTCACTTCTGTTCTTTTCTTGTCCTTCTTTCCTATCCCTTTGTCTACATGACCCTAAGCAATGCTCAACTCTACACTGGATGTTCAGGATTAGACAAAATTAGATCACACGTCCAGCACATCTTGCTAAGCTTCCTCCAAGTCCCTTATGTATTTTCATAAAATCTCAAATAATAGGAGGAAACTGAGACCAGCCAGGGAGAACTTTGGCTAAGGAGACCATGGTAGCAGGGATGGCTGGGCAACATGCGAATTCAGATTTCAAACTTGCCATAGTGTTCCTCCATCACATACCTGCCTGCCTCAGCTGGAAGTGCTTTTCTTTCCACACTCCACCACTCACATTCTTAGCTGGAAGACTTAATATCATAAAGAGGTCCGTGCTGCTAGTGTTTATTTATACATGTAACACGATCCCAACATGTCAAGGATTCTTCTTTCTGGAAATAGACAAAATGTTTTAAAGTTGGTATTAAAAAATGACTAAAAAATCTAAGAAATATTTTTACAAAGGAAAGAGCAATATTAGGAAATAATTTAAAAACACTGAGTAGTCTTAATCATTAAGGCTTTGTGGCATCAACATAGATAGACAAATGGGACAGAATGGCAGAACCAAGACAGTTCTAGAATACATGGAAGAAATTAGTAAAGGATACAGATGGCACCTGCCATAGTTTGGGGTCTTTTCAAGGTGAACAATACAATACAGGACATATTTTATAAGATTATTTTATAGTGAATCAACCAAAGAATCACATACAAAGAGTGCGGGAAATCTGTCAGCACACTAAAGACCAAAGAATCCAGCTGAGGGCCTGGATCCTAACATCCTACATGAGTCCAGCAAAAAACCAAGCGTCCATAACAACACCTCTCACAAGTCCATTTGGAGGCCTAGAGCCCATGATAATGTCTCATACGGTCCTGTTTCATGAATTTGCACTGGAAAAGCCTAAAGGTCAGTGGGGGAAGCTAGAAAGTCTATGCCACTGAAATGAAAGATCTGTGTTAGTAGGCGGAGGGATCTGCCCTGGAGCCGGGAAGCAGTGCTCAAGGAAAGAACCAGAGCTCCCCACCAAAGTACCACAGCTGTCCTCAGCAACAGTGAGGTCCCAACCTCCTCCAGTGATGAGGAAAGCTGAGTTCCCATCAGGAGAGCCAATGTGACAAACTTCTCCCAGAGGCGGGACCTCTGGGTCCCCTCTAGAGCCAGGAAGTGATGCTGCAGGTGAGGACCAGAACTCCCCCAAAATGAACGGCAGGCGTTTTCAGCAACAATACAGGTCCTGAGCTCCTTAGCAACAAGAACTGTCAAGTTCATCAGGAAAGCCAGCACGACAAGGTCCTCCAGCAGAATAGCCCAAGAGAACCAGTGGCTTCCAATAGTTTCTCCAAACAGCTTTCTTACCAGTCTCTCAACAGCTTCTCCAGTCTGCCTCTTAGGCTGCGGGCAACAATCCTCAGGTGGGCCTCCCACACCCAGCACTACTCTAGTTTAATTCAGCTGGGTGTAACAAGTTGTTCACCAGTTAACAATCCACTACAGTGCCTTAAAGTACTGTAGTGAACATGAACTTTTAATCAATATCATTAGGACAGGAGACCACTCATTTCTGAAAGAAGACAAATTTCACTCCATACTTCATGCAACACATTGAGAAAAATCCCCTAAGGCAGCAAAGATTTAAAAGTTAAAAACAGACATAGGCTAGGCACAGGCATGCATGCCTATGACTCCAGCACTTTGGGAGGCCAGGATAGGAGAATATCAAATTTGAATCCACCCACACAACTGAACAATTTAGTGAGGCCACGTCTCAAAATTAAAAGAAATTTAAAGGGCTGAGCATGTAGCTCAGGGCAAAGACCCTGGGTTCAGTCTTCAACACTGCAGAACAACAACACCAACACCCCCAGAGGTATAAAAGTACTTTAAGGAAACATGGGGTCACCATGGATGGGGACAGCCTTCTAGCTATCATTTGAAATCTAGAAGGAAAAGATGGATAAAAAGCTGAAAAGAGTTTCTTCCTCTTTGAAACACCACATGCAGAGGTAAAAGGCAAATGACAAACTGAGGAAGAAGAATTTGCAATTCATATCACAAAAAGGTAATCCTTCTAATATAAAAAGGACTTAGAAATTGAGAAGATCCATAACCCGGTAGGAAAATGGGCAAAGGACATGAACATTGAATTCATACAAAAAAGAAATGCAAATGGTCCTTTACCCTGTGAATAGATGTGCAGCCCATTCATAATAGGAGACATGCAAATCAAAGCCACCCAGAAATCAAATCAAAACCGTTTCTCACCTTTCGCACTAGGCAGGAATCCAACATTTTGATAAAACATAGTAGAAGCGAAATTGTGGGGAAGCACATGGGTCTCGCATTGCTGGGAGAGTGTCCAGTGTCCAGGTCCGAGGTGTAAGACCGTCCTGCTCCTTCCCCTGGGACAGCAGCGCTTCCCTATAGCTGATTCTCATGCTGCAGACAAACATGGTGCCACGTCCCCAGCATGCCAACAAACAGTGTGTGTCAGGGTTTGTTTCAACAATTTGAAAGTTGAAAGGATATAACTTTATTCTTGTTTTTAAATATGGAATTGCATAGTGATCATGATCATAACTTTTCAAGCCCCTGTCCAACTTCCCCACATTCCAGATGGCTCCTCAGATGTTCCCCTGCATCTACCCAGCAACGATGTCCTGCTCCTGCCTCCCAACTGCCTTCCAAACAGGCTGATGGAGGAGCCTCCCAGGAGGGCCCTTTGGTTCTGCTCCTGTCCCAGCACTCCTGCACTCTGTAGAGAAGACGCAGGGGGAGAGCCAGCGCTAGAGGTGAGTGAGGCTTTCTGGGATAGCCCAGTGACTATGGGGAGTTCTTGGTTCCAGGCCAACTCTCCTCCTTTCTGAAGCTGTCTTTCCTGTCCCACAGGGCATGGCGGCAGGCTGCTGATTCTTTCCTTGCTGACCCTGGATCTGGGTACATGGCTGTTTTTCTTCTTAGGCACATGGAGGGGAACTGCCGAAATCATGACACTGGAGAGGTTCATTCAGAGGTTCAGAGCTGAGGCTGGTCTTGTTTTTTGGACAATGGTCTTATGGCTGTCGCTGAGAGGCCACCTAGATGTTATGAGGATGTTTGTGGGGAACTGGAGCCAAGGATAGCCCCTTGAATTGCTAGGAGGCTGGGGGTTCTGTCAGGAGGACCCAGGAGGGGCCCTGGCTCAGGCACTTTCTGACCAGACTCTCCCTGGAGCCACAGCAAAGGGGTGGTGGGCATAGCCAGGGGCGGGGCATGTCCTTTTGATGCCAGGCCTTTGCTCCACACTCTTCTGTTTGGATTTTTCAGGTCATTTATTGCTTATCTTTTGTATTAGAGGGAAATATTTGTTTCCTGACTGCTTTTCCCTGAAGTGCCCAAAGAGTAATGGGATTTAAGATATGCTATTAACAACTGGGCCACGGGAAGCAGACCTAATTTGCCACGGCGTCGTCTGCGGTAGGTGTCTGGGAGAGGTGCTGGCTGGAGCAGCTCCCTGTCTGCTCACCATCCCACCACCCTGGTGGGCCTGAGATCTGCTCCTGACTCCTCAAGCCAGGCGTGGCACTGGTCTTACTGCCTCTGGAATCTTGGAGGGGAGAAGGAGGAGGAGCCATGAGCCCTGAGGTGCTTCTTTTCTTTGTGCCTCAGTTTCCTCCGCTGCAAAATGAAGTCTGCTGTAGGCCGTCTCTGGAGGTTCTGCCAGCTGGATCTCATTCCTGCCTGGCCCTCCTGCTCTGGAACCTCTCTCCAGCAAACCTCGGGGGTGAGGACAAGGCCCCCCAGAAAGGCCGTGTCTCTCAGCCCCTATTGTGCCAAACAGTTTAATTTACATGGCCAAATACAGATGCAGAGGAAGGGCAGACAACACAGGGAGCTCCCCAGACAAGGCGGGTGGGAATGCAGGGCGAGGGGGGCCGGCCGCCCCGTCTGCCATTGCCCGGCTGTTCTTTGTGGTTTGGTTTCTCAGCACCCAGGGAGAATAAACAATGCATCCAACCATCAGCCCCATCTGGAAACAGTCATTGCCCCTCCATTCTCTTCTGTCAGCTTGCAGGAGTTCAGGCCCATTTCCTGCCCCACCTTCTCTTGGCTGTACTCCCAGGTGCCCTGGCTAGAGGATTCAGGGCGATGGGGAGATGGCAAGGTGGGGGCTGAGGTACTGGGTTGTGGGGTCCTTTAGGGACCCTGGAAACCAAGCAGGGCTGTGTGCACTCATCATTTCCTGTCTCCCTTTGCTTCCCTTTCTTTCTTGTAGCGTGAGCTCTGGGAGTCTGGGCAGGGAGTGGGAGGGGAGCTCCCAAAGAGAGCCACACTCTTAGGAAGGTTCTGGAGCTGTGGGGGCCCAGAAGGCTCCGAACAACAGCAATTGGGCCAGCAGCACACAGGGGAAGTGTTTGCAGGGAACCCCTGCTCAGTGGGGACAACTCTGTGGGTCTCCAAGGATTCCTGATTCCCAACTGGAGCCCCTGTCCTAAGCTCTTAGGGTCTTCTTTCTCCTTGACCTCCTATTGCCTCTTGTACTCATGGATGTACAAGGTGTGACAAAAAAATACAGCAGATGTTTGAATAAAATTACAAAACATATTACAGTAAGAGACACTTTGCCATTAACCCCCCTCCAACTACTCTGTGCTTGGCACACACTTACCTCATCGTTCTTGCTGGAGCCTTCTGGATATCTCCTTAGGTGAGTACTTTTTGTGACTGTCTCCTTGCCCAGAATTGATTTGAAATGTGTCTAGGAATTTCTGTCAAATGAAAACATTACTGTGTGTCCTCATCCACCTTACTTACCAGATCTGGCATCATGTGACACTCAACATTCTCCCAAAGTAAAAATGACCATGACAGATGAAGGTTTTGAATCTATTCAGGACATCGACACAGCCGTGACAGTGCACCTGAAGACACTCATGGAAAAGGACTTCCAGAGCTGCTTCAGAAAGCGGCAAGAACAGTGGGACAAATGTGCTCAAAGTGGGGGAGAGTATTTTGAGGAGGATTAATGGCAATATGTCTTCTACTATATTACATTAAAAAATGAAATATTCACCATATTTTTTGATCACACCTCATAGGCCCCCTGGTGTTTTAAGCCCCCACTACTGAGCTGTACTCCCAAACTCCCAAATGACAAACAGCTTTTCACTTAATTGAGTGACTATCACATGGCAAGGACACTGGGGGCGCAGCGTGGGGCAGCAGGCAGCTCTGCCTTCCAGGGTTGTGGTTAAGTGGAGGACGAGATCGTGACTAAAGCAATGGTATCAGCGTGATTAGTGCTGCAGGACTCGATGCAGTCCATGGAGTTCAGCAAAAGCTTCTGGGAGGAAGTTGCATCATGTTCCTACTCTTCCCTTGAATCTTGTCTTCCTAGAGTATCCAGATGTTTCGAGGAGAATGAATGAAGGAACCAAACGTACTGCCCCGTGAAGGTCTCAGATGGCTTTTCTCGGGTTATTTCCCCTTACACAGAGGAGCCCATTAGCTCAATCGGGGGAATTGCGTGCTGGGGAGGGAAGGCTCTTCTTCACCGCCCTTGACTGCTTCGTCTCTGACCCGGTCCCATCCCACGCTTTACTCCTGAAAAGCTGCCAAGTTCTCACGCAGGCAACCAACATATGGTGTGTTTGTATGTGTGCATTTGAATACTATTTTTGGAACGAAGCTGGTGCTAAGTTCAGAAACTTGCATTTAGGCTGCTATTAATTAGCTTCGTGGCTGGGGTGGGTGTGATGACACCTCTTGGGACCTTGATTTCATTGTAGACGAAGTTGCTATCTGCACCAACATGGTCATGCCAAGCTGCTGGGCGAGGATTAGATAGATCCCATTTGTGCAAGTGCTGTGCCAGCCCCACACAGATCTCTCTCGGGGACCAGGGATCACGCTGCTTGTCCTCTCATGCTCAGTGGCATGGCTCACTCCACTTGCCAGGCTGAGACTGGTTACAAGGCGGGTTCCCCCACTCACACCCCCATGAATCCCCTTCCCATTGCTGTGAGCCCCTTCCTAGCTGCAGGGAACTTTTGCTCTGAACAGCTGCACCTGAGAGGGCCAGCCTGATGGATGAGACCAAGCTGCCTCCCAGCATGCCCTGCACTTCCTCCATGACGGAGGAGTAGAGGACAGGAGGAGTCAGTCTGGCTGGACCTCCTGCATGTGTAAAGGACCCTCAGAGCTTGTCCTGGGGATCCTGCTGAAGTCACCTGTGTGAGACTTGGCCTGCGATTCCCTGGGTGCTCAGCTTCTTTCTCTGTTTTGAGTCCCCTTCTTTCCTATCATTCTCCTGGGAGCGCTCCCTTACTAAATCATGGGCCCCTGTATCTTGGCCCCAGGACATAAGGACTGGAAAACTTTTTAGAGATAATGGATTGTTATATTTTTACAAGGATAAAAAGAGTGGCCAAGGAGAAGTGGTTGAATAGTTATTAAGCAGCTAATGTTTGCATGCCAGGTACTCTGCTGACGTCGAATAGTTTATTTATCCTATTTTCCAAAAATAAAGTCTATATGGTTACAGATCTGTATGGTAACTCACCCAGGTAACCCGATCAGTTTAGCTCTCGATCCCACTTCTTCCTGCTCCAATCTGTTGTCTCCTCTATATGCTGTGGCTTTGGGGCAGGCAAGGCTGACCTGGGGGCACCTGTGGCACTGTGGGTCTGAGCGCAGCTCCCTCATGGTCACAGGGGTGCCACGATCAATCCTGTGTGCCCTTTGATTCTTCTCAGGAGGGGTATTTGTGTGGAGGGTGGAGGCTATGCACTTTTACTCTGGTAACGAGGCTCAGCTCCCTTTCCAGGGCTTCGAAGGTGGTAAAATGGCAGAGAAACGGGTTTTTTAAATCTTACTCTGTCATAAACCCATCTAGCTCCGATCCCTCGCGTCCTTATCCTCACTGTTCGTGGGCCGGTCTCTCCACCAGCTGTGGACACTCTACCAGCTCTCCTGCCAGCTGTTGGGAGTAGGGAAGAGGTAGCTGGTACCTTTTTTTCTCTCCACTCTAGCAAAAGACAGAATATATGGATTTCTTCCTGGAGCCGGGAGTGAAAGATCAACAAAAGGCTAGACGATCTTTCCCTTTCTGCTTTCTCCACCTCTAAAATGGAGATTGTGCAATGGCGTAGATTTAGTACAGCTCCCGAGGCCTGCTGCTCTCATGCAGCAGGGGACTGAATGGGGGGCGGGGGGTTGCTGTAGTCTTGAAAGGGGTCTACCAGCGAGTAGAGCAGAGCAAGGGTGCTGAGGGAAGGCAGGGCGGTAGAGGCAGGTTCCTGGGGGAGGTGCCACCTCCTTCCTTCCCTCTCTGCTGCCTGGTTGCCACAGGGCCATCAGCTCTCCTTTACCACCCCGCACTCAGACTGTTCTGTTTTCTGTGTGTCGAAATCAACCTTTCTTCCTTTCAGTTGTGGCTGTCAGGTGTTTCGTGCCAGCCACGAGGAAGCCACTGGGACAGTCACCATTCCCAAAGCCCCTCCTCCAGGAGCTGGTAGAGGACAGCACTACAGCAAGACTGGAACTTGGCAGCGAGCGCCGTCCCCAGGAACGCAGGCACTCTTAGCTGGGGTCTCGCCTGCTCTGTGCCGCCACCTTCTGCACGGATGCTGACCATGCCGACCCAGAGCTTTCCTTGGGACTGTCCTGGGAGCGGGGATTAGAGCCTGTGCTCCGGGCGGCCGTCCCTGGCTGCTGTGCAGTCTGACTCCCAGCCTAAGCCTCCCTTCCCTGCCTTTCCCCTTGCAGCCCTGTAAATTGCCTGTGCTGAATTCTGCACACACCTCAGTGGAAGGGGAATTATTCGCCAGATATACGATGTCGGCGAGAAGGGCCTCTTATGAGTCAGCGTTCAAATATGTTACCAGCTCGATAAACAGAGGTGGTTTGTTGTAAATTAAGGGAAGGGAAGCGAGGTGCTGCAAGAGTGTTGTTCATCTACTGTTTCCTATTAGCAGCACTTCCCTCTAAGTAGTGCATAATTCCCTGGGAACCGCTGGCCAGGCAGCTCGGAAGGGGCCATAATTGCAAGGCAGTTGTCAGGCTGTTGGAACCACACAGTGAGGTCAAGAGACAGGCGGGACATCCTCGAAGGCTGGGCTGGGCTGGCTCCACGGGATGGCATCTGGGCTGCTGGTGGGGGTGGTGAAGCAGGAGCAAACTGGGCAGAAATGGGGCAGATCTGGAAAAGGCAGCCCTGCCTCTCACCACCAGGATGAACTGGGGTGTGGGAACCCTCTGTGCTGGCAGACAGTGGCTGGCATCGGGGTTGTCAGGACGGGGCTCCCCGATGACAGAGGTCACGGTGAGCACGGGGAGAGGTCTAAGGTGTGGAGGACTGCAGAGGTGAGGAGAACTTGCAGAACCTGGGTGAAAGTTTGAGCAGGAGGTAGGTGCTCCAGTTGGACTGGGCTGGCTGCTGAGGCTCATTGCAGGGAGGCGCTTCTCATTTTCCACTCCTGAGTCTTTTTTTAGCCAGGCCCCACAGGGTTCACCCCACACCTCTCAGCACTATGGACCTCAGGCATCCCAGACAGTTGCCGTGTTGTTGTGTTGAACCACAGGGGTGGGGCAAGGGAGCGGCAGACCCCTCTGGCCTTTAACATCAACTGTCCAT
Organism: Capromys pilorides; assembly: GCA_004027915.1. Taxonomy (NCBI): domain Eukaryota; kingdom Metazoa; phylum Chordata; class Mammalia; order Rodentia; family Capromyidae; genus Capromys; species Capromys pilorides. The sequence continues at coordinate 17,653 of PVKN010010648.1, forward strand.
GTTGGTACCCACAGAGCTGTCACCGTGCCATCTGTCTGGAGTCATTTGTCCATGAGGTTGCCATGGGGGCATCCGTTCTCACCATCTGGCCTTTTCAGCTGTGTCCCTCTTCTGTGCCCTCAGCCCAGGTGACTGTTGTTTAGGAGGGAAGGAGAGCAGTCTTGAGCCCTTAGTCCCTGAGGGAAAATCGAGTCTGCTCAGTTACCTGGTGACACAGCCTTTGACACCACACAAGTGGGCTTTGGGCCTCTTTGTTTCCCATGGTGCATTGCTTTCTCTGGAAGCAATGGTCATAGAAAGGCTGAACTGCTAGAAAGAGGCAGGAAGGGAGCACAGAGTGGGGGAAGGAGGAGAGCTGATGGTCTCTGAGCCCTTTCCTACAGAGCTGAGAATGCTGGAGTTGCTAGGGGCCTCGGCCAACATCCAGCTCAGCATGTTGAAAGTGTGATAGGAAACTCTCCTCTTCTGGAAGAAGGGTTTGCTCGTGGCTGTCATATTGAAATGCACCTGGCATGTGTTGAGTGTACAAGGCAATTTATGTGAATGATGAAAGAATGAGGGATGAAGGGGGAGGCTCTGGTGGTGAGCGAGGAAGTGTGGGACTCACCTAGGGCCCAGAGCACCCGATTTTCTGCCTCCCTTCCTGCCTTCCTCATGGTATGCACAGACAATTCTAACTTGGAAGGGTAAGGCAGGAAGCTGCCTATAGGTCACAGTCAGGCCTGCCAGTCACCTTGAGGGGAGCAACTCGAAGCCATCCCCACTCTTGCCTCACCACTATGCTGCAGCAGGCTGGGGAGCTGTGGGTGCACCCCTTATGGCAGCTGTGCAGCTAGCTGGAAGCACACGTGGGCCGGGGCTGAGTCCTGGTCCAGCTGAATGGGAAGGGAGGCTGACAGATTCCACCCCGAGGAAGAGGCTGCATCCAGTTCGTGGCCCACAGTAGCCATGGGCTTTGGTCTGTTCCACCTCTGCTTGAGGTCACAGCTCTTTACTGGAGCTCTCTGGTGACTGGTTGCCACTGGTTACTTATTGAAGCTACCCTGCTCTACAGGGGCCTCCTCAGTGCTGTCTCTTTGCTCTTTGTCCTGTCACTCCTTGAGCATCCACAGTTGGCTGTACAGAGGCTGTTCCCCTGTGTGAAGTGCAAAAAATCCTCACTTTGACAGGCATGAAAGATACCATCAGGTTGCTGGAATTAGGAGAGACATTGTCTCAGTTTAATCCAGGAGAGGTGGAAGGCAGCTTTGGAGAATTCATATTCTACCTCCTAAACTGTTAGAAGCCTGAGTTTCCTTTGTGTCTTTTTTCTGTTTTTCTCCTCCTTAGTTAAGTCTTCCATTATGTATGAACCTTAGGGGAGCAGTTTCTTGTGCAGGACTTCCATGTTGCCTGATTGCGGGGAGCACCTTGAGGGCTGTGCCCCAGAGCTGCGCAGGGGAGCTCCTTTCTCTAAGGCTGATCTCCATACATTTGCACTGTCCTGGCCGTAGACCTATTCTAGTCAGCCACAAATTCCCCTCACCCAGTGGGCACTACATGATGAAGAAGAGGAGCCTGGGCCCAGGACGCAGGCATCTGGGTTTGAGTCCTGGTCCTGTAGTGTCATCTGAGGTAACCCAGTTAATCTCTCTCTTTGTGTCTCTCTGTCTCTGTCTCTGTCTCTCTCTCTCTTTCTATCTGTCTGGCTCTCTCTCTCTCTCTCTCTCTCTCTAATATGAAATACATAATAATGTTGGGTTAGGGGTCATGGGACAGAATATTCTTAGAGATATTTACAAACATTGTAAACCACTCTGCAATTAAACCCTTGGATTGCCACATATTAGTTATTGTGTAGTTGCTGTTTGCTAACTAATGAAAGGACCAGGCTGTGAAGAACCCATCACTTGATCTTTCTTTTTAAGAACCTTAACTGAGCAGTGCTGGATGGGATCTGAGGGCAGCCTCTACCACGACTGCTGCTCACAAGTTGGCACTTAGCTTCCATTAGATGTGTGTTGCACAGATGCTATTGAACACCTGCTCCAAGTCTGGCTGTGTGCAAGGGGCAAGGTGAGGTGAGAGAGACACTATCTGAGATGCAAGTCTGATGACTGCAGAAGGAAGAGGAAAGAGAAGGGAGTAGGGCAGAGGAAGCTTGGTGTCTCAGTTACTCTTCTCTCATTGCTGGGACAAATACTGGATACCCAAAATGAAGGAAGGAAAGATATATTTAGCTCATAGTTAGTGGAGGTTTCAGTCCATACTCTGCTGGCTCCAAGGCAGAGTGGCACATGGCAGAGAGCAACTGTTCATGGTGGAAGGCAAAGAGCAAGAGAGTGAAAGGAGTGGCAGTAGCTCAGGCAGCTAGCCAGTCTCTCTCCCCTCCCCAGGTAATTGGATTGCAAATTACCTGCCCCAGGGTGGGTGCAGAACCCATACCCACAATCATCAATCACAAGCTCCAGAAGCTGCCCCATGACTGCATGAGGCTTTGAGAGAGACAACTAGACATAAGCTGTAATGCTTGGATTGAAGCATTATTCCGAGAATGTCTAGCTAGGCTATTGGGGATCCCTTGGATCAAAGCTGCCAGGAGGAAAGCCTTGCATTTTGCTAGACTAGATGTGCTTTAATAATAGACCAGTCCATCTTAGCTGCTGGAAATAGCCCATAGGAAGCGTGTCCTCAGTATGAACGTGATGGTGGATCCTGGGCAGGTCCTAGGCACATAGTTGCTTATGCTTCTCTCAGCAGAGATGAGAGTCATGTGTTTTCATACCCACCACACTAGATAGACTTTCTTGTGGGGTGAGAAAAGACAGGCAGTGCTCAGCAGAAGGAACAACTTATGGGTCAATAAATCAATGAGACAATGCAATAGAAGTTGGTAAGTACACAGAAAAAATGAGGCACATAAAGGATTTTAGGTTTGTATGAAGAACAGTAAGAAACCAGAGAGAAAGGAATGGAGTGTGTCTAGGGAGGCTTGGGAGGAGGGGGCACCTGAGAAGGTGGCCTTGGAGGCCATCATGTATATTCTGCTTTCCTCTGAGTGACATGAAGAGGCAGTGGAGGGCTGGAGCAGACAGCGGCATGTTCTTTATGACTTATAAGCACCCTCTGGGCCCGTATTGAGAACAGATTCTCAGCAGCTACGGTGGCAGCCTGGAGACCAGTTGGGAAGGGATGGAATTAATCTAGGTGAGTGATAATGGTGTCCTTGCAGGTGGTGAGAGGAAGGGATCAGGTGTTGGATGTGTTTTGAAGACTGAGCCAGTGGAGTAGCTTGATGGATTGGTGCGAGGAAAAGACAAGCAGAGGATGATGTTGACATTTTTGGCTTGGATATGAGAGAATATCAGTCCTATAAATATTGGCAAAAAGAGATTTTATCTATTTAGTGGAAAGAAGAAGAATAAGGAAAATGAAAAACATAAAATAAGGTAAAGAAACAGAACCTTAATGTAAAAACATCAATTTACAATACTATAAAAGGATTAAACCTATAATTCAAAATACAAAGGCTCTTAAATTGGACTAAAAATAGAAGATCTAGGAATACGTTTGCTACAACAGATATAACAAGGACTTGTACACTGGTCAGCTTTTCTGTTGCTGGGATACAGTACCAAACATCTACAGCTTATAGGAAGAGCAGCTCACCGAGCTCACAGTTTCGGGGGATTCAGTCCAGAGTCAGCAGGTTTGTAAGACACATCACAATGGCAGGGTGTGGCACAGCAAGCTTGGTAGACAGGAAGTAGAGCAGGAGAAGAGGGCCAGCAAGAAGTAGGTGAGGGACCAGGCAGGTCTCAAGGCTACATCTCCAGGACCTGACCAGACATACCCAGGAGTGGACTCTGCTAACCCTATGATTGGGGCTTCCATAATCAAGCTGAACTCTCAAGACTGGAAATAAAATCATAGAAGAGATGGCAAGAAAATGTGAGCAAAAATACAAGAAATAAGAGAAAAAACATTTCAATAGAAGAAATAAAAGATGAAACAATGATAAAGAAATCATGCAGTGATTGACAGAAAATACCAATTGTAAGATAAGTCTAAGATGTTTGATATTCAGAAAGACAGTGATGTTAAGCTCAATTACCTATGTTATAGAGTAATGGTATCATGAAGCTTCTTTGCTGTAGGGTTAAGAATGTAAGTCAACAGACCAAAAATTGGAGAAAAAGAAGGGCTATGAGGATAGCCAACATTTTGGCCCTAGCCCTTCAAGATCAGTGAGGACTCAGGACATAAGAGAACCTGTGCTGTAACAATCTATAACTCAGAGGTTTCCCAAATTTTCTGTTCAAGGAGATTAAGAGACCTCAGAGGAAAGGGATAGATGAAGTATAGTGTGTCTAAGGAGAGTCACCTAGAGAGAAAACATTCTCTCAGGCTTTCACAGAGAGCAAACTGGTCAAGCAATGTCCGTGACTCGTCTCAATGGCTGACACTGGCAACAGTTCTACAAAGCACTGTACATGGTTCCAAGGTTAATCCTGAGGGGTTCTGACCCTGGAAAATACAAAAGATGAATGTTTTATTATACAGGTCTGGCCTTAACTTCCCCTTGATCACCCAGCAGAAAAGCTTAATTATGAGGCATAAAACGCAGAGCTAGATTAGTATGATAAGCTGTAAGAGACTTAAACCAACAGATTCCAACATTGCCAGTTTCACCAGTAACCCACTGAAATTACAGAATGTTGGACTATGTATACAACTACTCCCTCTTAGTACAAAGAGAAGATTTTTTTTTCTTTTTTTTCC
>PVKN010010649.1:0-22412 GCA_004027915.1 Capromys pilorides
GAAGAAAAAAACGAGAAAGTAATTGCTGTGTTTCATTAGGAATTTTAGTAGCAATTCTTCAGTTCAAACTTATTCATTTGAATTAAGATTATGGAGAACACATCACTTCTTAATGGTGGAATATGACAGTTATCTCTTGAAAAGAATGATCTCATTCAGGCACACGCTTCTCACTAAATATTTGTTTGTATGTTAGCTTGATAGTGTTTTCTGTCTCTTCCATTTTTGTTTAGTGTAAGGAAGAAAAGCAGTTATATGAAAGCATATATTTCGTCTTCTTTCTAAAGGAGGAATGAATACAGTTAAGAACACAGGGAGATAGGAAGGATAGAGGGAAAGAGGAAGAGAGACAAGGGAAAGAGAAGAGGGAAGGAAAGAAGGAAGCAAGGGGAGAGAAGAAAATAAAACTTTGATTTTCTGTAAAATAAGAAAATCTGTCACACACTCCCACACCACTAACTCTTCTAACCATTCAACAGCTATGTGAAACGTATGTATTATCATGGCTTCTTTGACAGGAAGAAACAGCTTGCCTGAGCTTACGCAGTTCATTTTTACAAGAGCTGATACATTTGCATTCCTGGATCATGTTGGTCTCAAACTCCCCACTTTCCACATCACTAAAACGTTGAAAGAAAATATTTGAGTCCTAGCTTCCAATACAATCAATTTGGACATTAAAAAGAATAACAAAGGAAGAGGAATGCAGAATGAAGAATATAAGGTAGACGCAGCGACAGATTACATCCATAATTAATTTTCTTTTAGATTTCAAACATCTGTATTATATAACAGATTTACTCCTTAGTTGGTATTTGGATCTTAAAATAGAAAGTTTCTTTAAAACCTCAGTCTGACGGCCAGCCAGATAGCTCAACAGATTAAAGCACCTACTTAGATAGACTCAGGGACTGGGGTTTGATTCCCCCGGCATGCTGTGCCTGCCGTGTCCCTGATGCGCGCTGACAAGGCAATTGAGCCTGGGCGTGGTGGTGCGCGCTTGTAATCCCAGCACTTGGGAGGCTGAAAAACATGAAGGATTACTACAAGTCCAATTTGTATAGTGAGATCCTGTAAACCCTGTACTAAATATATTTAAAAAACAAACAAACAAACAAACACACAGCAACAAAAAACGTGGTCTGATATGAGATTCTCAACTGGGTTGGAGAAATTTCAGAGGCTCTGGAACAGAGGTAGTAGATTTTTGTCTTTGCTGGGGAAAATGATTGAAAGTAAATCACACCATAAACTCCTTTGGTTCCCCGTGGTGCCTCATGATGCAGAAGATCTGAAGACAGTCACAAATGACATGAACACAGGAGCCTCCTTCTCTCCTCTGGGGAAGGCTGCTGATCTGATGGTTCAGTCTCTTCTCCTCCGCAGAGAGCAGAGCCTTGAAACTCAAGATATGGCTCTGGATTAGCAGCGTGGATTTGGCTGAGAGGGGAGGGGAAGGGGGCTGCTTAAGGATGGAATCTCAGGTTCTTCCCCAGACCAACTGATTCAAAGTCCACAAGAACCTAAGTAACTCATAGGTGCATGAAAGTTTGTGAAACATTGTAATAGAAATAGCATAGATTCCTGTACGCTTTATTTGTAAATTACTTGACTGTCAATAAAACCTACACATTCTAACATCATGTATTAGGAATAAATAATTAAATCACAACAAGAAAAAGGCATATCAAAGCAGAGTATTAAGAAAAAGTAAGAATGGCCTACAAATCACTGAATCACAAGGAGTATCTCAGTTAAATTGTTAAGCATAAATATGAGTTTAAGTTTCTCAGACTCAAAAGAGGAAAATATAGTAGCACTACCTCTTTTCAGAGGAGAAAAGGGATCATTTCTCATGGAGTTTCATAAATGATGATCTGGTGGAAAAATATTTTTAATTAGGACCAAGCTTAGAGTCACAGAGTACACATAGGCTGCATCCTGAATGCGTTCACATGGGGAACTTGCCTAACATCACTGATTCCTGTGGTTGTCTCTAAGATGGGCACACTGCTTTCACCAGTGGGAAGAGAACCAATTCACACCTTGCATTGGATTCAGTGAAGCAGCTCAAAGCCAGATCTCAGTATCTGGACCTTTGTATGTTAGTGCTGCAAAATAAAGATGTGAGCCTTACCCCCTGGGCAGCAAGCCTTGTCATAAGTATGTAATAATTAAAATGCTGCATAGATTAAGACACATATACGGAGATTGATAGAATACTACAGTGATCAAAAGCAGACTGACAGGCACTTGAAACAAAACAGGAGCATTACAAGCAGAAAAGGGAAAGGTGCTGGGCTCCAGAATGACACCATGATATGTGGACATCATACCTTATGTATTTGACAAAAATAAACTCTAATGTACAATGGCACCTTGGTTCACAAGTGCTTTTGTTTGCAAGCAATTTGTTTTGCAAACAGGAGCATTTGGCAAAATTTTAGTTTTGTTTGCAAAGTATATCAGGTGACAAACAAGACCATGGCCATCTTCCCCATACAAACACATACATGGCATCTTTTCCAAAATCAAAGAACAAATTAAGTTCATGAACTGAGGGAACATTGTAATTTACAAATTAAATGTGACAATATGAAACGTTAAAAGCAAACCAAAATCCCTTTCTTTAATAAAAAATGAACAAATTCAATATATATCACATAAAATGTTTTAGGTATATATTACACATATGTATATGTATATGATATTATACATATGTATATACAGGGAGAGAGGGAAATTAAAACAAATGAGCTAGATCTAATTCTACTGTATCAAATGGATAACCTTAAAAAGTTAATGTTGGGTGAAATTGAAGAAGATACAGAATATGGTAACATTTATATAAATTTTAAACACATCAATACTTAACCTCATTTACAAACACATATATGTGTATTAAAGACACAAAAACATGCATAAGAAAACACTATTTCCTGTGGAAGAGGAAGAAAGGAGGAAGACAAGGGAACAAAAGTGGATTTAATCTGAAATAAGTGATGAAGTTTCAACGCTTGTTAAATCTGAACATGTGAAATGTAATTATACATGATTTTATTGTCTGTGTTCTATATTTGAAGTGGTACTTAATATTTGAAAAAGTCCTCTTCCCAAGCTGTCATGTTCATAGAAGCCCAAAAGCTAGGGAGCATTACCTCTTTGTGCAGGAGTCTGATTCACTTAGGGAGAGGGAGCAAGCAACCGTTGGGCCTAGGGAAGCCCAGAGGAATCCCAGGTGACAGTGGCCACACGGCAGCTGCGTTGCAGCTTCATAGTCTGCCTCACAGTCCATCCTGGGCAGCCTATCCTCTGCAGAGCCTAGGCACACAGGGACTGAAACTCAGGTTGTGCCTCTGCCTTGGTATCCACCACGAGCCACCTGTGCCTCACCTTGTCCCCTATCAAGTGTGCACAGAGGGCTGGCAAGGGACCTGTTGAGGAAGAGCAAGTGTGAGATCCCACAGCCATGTACCCCAGGGCTCCTTAGCATAGCTCGCGCAGCTGTGCACAGGACATGTCCCCAGGATGCACCTGCCTCTAGGCTCTCTGACCACCCACGTCTGACCGCAGGGCCTTCTCCACTTGCAATCCTGTCCACCTGTTCCTGTGACCAGATGCCTCAAAGTACCAGCAGCCTCTGTTCCCAGAGTCCCAAGTCCTGCCTCAAAGCCTGCTTCCCTTAGAGGTGCTGGCTCCTCCAAAAACAACCAGTGAAGGCCAGGCACACCAGACAGAGATTCCTCAAATAACTCGGTGTTCAGGTTGTTTTTCAGAGGAAGTCTCCAGGATCAGCTCAAGGATGACTTTCCACTGGCTTTCAGGAATGGGTGTGCAGTCCAAGTGGTCAGCTGCTCCAGTCCAAGGCTTTTTGGAGGCTCAAGTTCCAAGTCTCCCACACAGAAGAAACTAACCCTGCCCCGAGATGTATGGCCCATGAAGAGGTAGGACCATGGCTACATACACCATGAAAAAGAATTCCCAAAGACCCGCCCCTTCTAGCCTTTCAGTCAACAAACTGCTTCTCTCCTTCTCCTTCTAAAAAATTTCTCACTAACACTGAGGAGGCCCATAAAATCTACACCAGTGGGCTTTTGTGTCTTTAAATTGCACATGCACGATAAAGCTTGATTTTCTTGCCAAAGCCTGGTGCTTCTGTAAAACTGTTCACACTGGGTAGTGAGTCTTTGAATCCTTCACCTATGTCAATGATAGCTTGTTAAAGGAGAAGTTTGAATATTCTCTCAAACTAGGAGGAGGCACATTAATTTCATTGCCCAAAGCACCACTACTTATAAGGAAAACCTTTTTAAAAAATGAGAATGTAGGGTTTTGGGAGATGGCTCAGTGGTTTAAGCATCTGCAAAAACCTGGGTTCAATCTCTGGTACCACATGCCATATAAGCCCCAGAATCTTGGGCACACTGTGCCAGCCCCAAAAATGGGCAAGGTGGCACACACCTGTAATCTCAGCATTGGGGAGGTTGAGACAGAAGGATCACTACAAGTTTGAACTGTGTAGTGAGACCCCATACCAAATAAATAAAAGATTAATTTTTTAAAATGAGAATATAAACTGAGCATGGTGGTGCATGTCTGTAATCCCAGTGTTCAGGAGGCTGTGACAGAATTACCTAGAGTCTGAAGCCATCCTGGGCTACATAGTGAGTTCAAGACCATATATAGGCAGACCTTACCTCAGAAAAATGGAGGGAGAGAGAGAATATGAGAGAGGAGGGGGCAGGCTTTGGAATACTCCAAAGAGAAATTTAATGGTGTGCTCAGGATTTCCTTCCTAGTGGCAGCTTAGCTAGAAGGCACTAAATTTCACTTGCCACAGTATCCTGTCACCTGATTCTTCTACCAGTGTTATCTCCTTGCTTTCACTAAGCATGACCCTTTCTAGATGCCACTGTTGCCCCAAGTTATCCAAGATATAGATAGATAGATAGATAGATAGATAGATAGATAGATAGAGATATAGATATAGATATAGATCCTAGCCAGTTACTAGATCACTCAGTGCCAACGCCCTGTACAAATACCAATAAAGCTAGTAAGTCATACAAATATAGGTAGAAATGTAATTCTGTGGTAGGAAAATATCAGTCTGTGCAAGAACATGGCATAGGATCATAACTTCAAACCAATCATCACATGAATTTCAACATCAAGCAATTTAAGCTTACTCCAAAATGTAATTAGAAAGTAGAAAATACCACTGACTGCAGTGGTACTTAGGTTCCAAGGGACTGGAACTAAGCTTTACATTGCTTAAAACCATTCCTTGATTGCATGTTATGCTTGATGCAGAAGGTTTTCAGGGGTTTCCTTAGCTTGGTGTGTGTGGGGGACAAGTAATACGCATGGCCTTCTCTGCTGTTGCATCACATCGTTCAGCCCAGAAGACCATAGTGAGCACCAGCTGGATATTCTCTAATCTAACTGGTTTCTGACACTATCTTCATAACTCACAGGCTGAGGGGTCACTCCCTGAGACTACCCCTCACCCACTTTAGGAGCACTCACAAACCCCAGATTGTTCTGCCTCTCCTTGTGATCAATATGCTATAAGTCAGATTCCTAAAATCTTCTCTTTGGGTTCAAAGGCTTGGCCTGAGTGGCTAAAGAACTCAGAGAAATGTATTCTGTTATAAAGAACACCACAAAGGATGCAGATCTAGAAATGCATGGGACAAAGAATGGGACAAGGGGCAAAGAGCTGAGATGTACACCTGGGCTGCTACACTCCAATTTGTGGAGTCAAGTAGAATGTTTGCAAGTTTAGCAGATCTAGTGCTTTTGATTTACGGGAATTTCATTGCATCTGTCTCTATCTATCTGTCTGTCTGTCTGTCTGTCTGTCTGTCTGTCTGTCTGTCTGTCTATCTATCTAACATCTATCTATCTATCTATCTGATTGCATCTTTAGCCATTAGTGAGCAACTCAGTCTTGAAGGAGGGACCACTCCTTTCTCAGATTTTGGGGTGACACTTGAAGTCTCAACTCTGTAATCCTGCCTTATCTTTCTGGTGACCAGTTCTCAAACTGAAGTTTCCAGGGGCCACCAGCCATCAGTCAACTCTTGGTATATCGAAGGGCATTTATCATGTTGATGATGTCAAGGAATTTAGACATTGTACGCCAGCAAACCAGAAGGAGACCAAGTAAATACCAGGTTTGGATGGCCATCCAGAGTTGTCCCTTTCTAGGCATATGATCTTAGACAAGTTAGTTAACCTTTGTCTCCCCTATTTCTTGTTCTAGAAAATAAGGAAAGCAAGCAACAGATCTACTGCCCAGGGTCACTGTGAAAAACAGTTAATACACAAGAGAAAATGTAGACGAATGTAGGAAATTGCACTCAATAAATCACCAGCACTGAGATTTTCATTGAGGAAAGAATCACTGGAGCACTCAACAAGCAGCTTGGTTAGCAGCACAGCATGCTCTTGAGTATGAGGCACGAGAGTGCAAGCCTTGAGAGGAACAGGCTGATAAGAGCAGACAGGAGTCTGTCTGACCCTGGCAGTGGGCTGGCATTCAGGAAAGAACTCCAAGCATAGCGGGAGCCTGGCAGATTGGGTAGGAAAGGAATCCAGAGCTATCATCCAGAGGAGGAGAGTGGATCGGGTTATTATACATGGAAGACTGCCACCTGGAAGGGACGCAGGACACCAGGAATCATCCTGACATACTACATACCAGCTTCACAGGCTGTAAAGCCAATTCCAAACCTCACTAGATGGTGGTATCACTAGGTTTTGCTCTATTTTCTGCCTCGACTATGAAACTGGGCTAAACTTTGCCCCAGAATAAGAGCCCAGTTTTAGACAAAACAATAACAGTGATGGGAAAATATCTTGAATAAAAGTGCATGACCTGGTGTCAAATACATAGGGATATAAATCTAAGCTCTGACGCTTCCCAGTGAATTTTAAAAATTGTTAGGATAATTGCAGGAGATAACTGGACTAAAGTTGTTAGCTTAGTCATTGGCTTCAGGAAGTGGACACAAGAGTTAGCCATGCCTGTCATTATTAAGTCGGTCTTATGATGCAACTGCAGATGGAGATTATGATGACAGTTAGATCAGATGAGATGACAAACATCAGGAGGGAGACTGGGAAGGAGAAATGAAGATGAGCTTGTCCCTGGTGATGGAGAAAGAGGTAAAGGCTTAATCAAAATTTTAATCAAGTAAAATAAACTGCACAAGAGGTGACTACACTTAGTGTGAACACAGTAGTTCATTTTGCACAAGCCATCTCCCCCAGCACAGGAGTCTCATGTTTCCACAGCAGTTTATGGGGTCCATGTCTTTCCACAACCCTTTCAAATCTTGCTTAACCATAGTAGAGTAAAGGCCCACATCAGACTGTGCACTCTGGAAGCAGAATTTAAAACGCAAGAAGAAGGTTTAAATACCAGAGCTGACAGCGGAGTTATAGCCACACACCTTTGGCAGGGCACGCAGATCTCTGACATTTCACCAAAGCTAAATGTTCCATCTCCAGAACCTGACTCGCATTTTACTATTTTTATTGTCTTGCAGCTTTAAAAAAAATTGTCAATTAAGTTAAACTAAACTGTCGCACAATCAGCTTCTATAATTACCAGCAATGGTTTATGATAGGTTTGTGCAAACAGAGGGTTTGATTTTTTTTTTTTTTTTTTGCCAGAGTTGTAGTTTCTCTCTGTAGAAACAATTATCATGGCATTGCTTCCCAGCAAAGGGAAAACATAGCCCGAAGCCACTGCATATTTCATTTTCAGTCCAGCAGTTTTAGAGTTCTTGCTTTTCCTGGTGACTATCCAATGGGAGGAAAAGACAACCAAAGGCTTTCTGCAAAGCATGGGCTCAAAAAGTAGGCAGTAGACTCCCAGGCATCTAGAAGCTGATACGAAGAATGCTGCCCTTCTCTGGTGGCACCCAGCCTCTGCACACAGACATTTATCCATACGCTGGAGGCATGACAAGGTTGGGATTTCACAGCACAATCAAATGAATGCACCCTCTCTCTAGAAACAGATGCCGTGATGTTACAATGCAAATCCAAAATAAGATTTACTTATAATATCCATGCATGGCAATATGCATCAATAACTAATTGACAGAGAGCAAAGGAAGGTGCCTATGTTTAAACAGCTGCTCCATTGTCCACTGGCTGAACAGGTAGTTCTTAAGCATCAGTTTGTTCATGTTTGATATTATTTTACCAGGGCATTTAGCTCAGAGAGTTGTTTGAAGATTCTATACATTAGTAGTGGGTTTAATTATTTATTCCTCAAATATTTATTAGCCAACTAGTAGGTGTTATACATTGTCCTAGGAATCTGAGATACAAGAAACAACAAAACAGTCCATAAATATGTATAGAAAAATGTTTAGGATTTTTGGTTTTTTGTACCGGGGATCAAACTCAGGACCTTGTCTTTTCTAGGCAGGCATTTATGCCACTGACCTATCACCCTGGCAACAGTCCATGAAAAAACAGTGATAACTTACATGAGCACAAAGGAAATTGGCTAGCGCAGTTCTGGTCACACACTAAACATGTGAGAGATGTTTTACTCTACTACTACTATTTTTTGTGTTATCCTATTATTACATGTAGGATTTTACTGCTACATATTTCCAGTATGTTTCTGAAAGTTTGCTATTTCTAAAAATTGTGTTTTGTATTTACAATGTTACATTTTATTATTCCTAATTCACAGGTACGAAAATTGAAGTCTAGGAAGACTAAGTCATTTACACAAGGTCCCAGACTTGTGTGTTAGAGCCAAGTGCCAATTCCAAGTCCATCAGACACGAGCCTATGTGCTACCTAAACTCAGGGAAGAGGCTATATCTAATGAGCCTAGGTGTTTGGACTTTTCCTCTAAAGATGGACCATGGTTTCAAACTTCTCCTGTCTCTAGCTTGACCCAAGAACATATGAAAAATAGTATAATCCTAAATCTTCACTATAAATAGGATATATTAGCTGAATATGGAAGACATGGCCTTTGTTTTGAAGAGGAAATGAAGACAGTGAGTAAACATGGAGCAAATATACAATTTTCTTTACGGTGAAGAAGAATGTCTCAATGATTGAAGTAAACTAGGCATCAGACCCCAGCCAATAAAGCCAATTCAAGTCCATCTTGGGAAACTCAAACACGTGGCAAGATCTTGTCTCTAAACAACAATAAACAAATCAACAAAAGCATTTAAAAGGCTAGGGATGTAGCTTGGTGAGAAGGCCTAGTGTTCAATCCATACATAGTACTGTGAAATTAAATTAAATCAAATATTTTAAAATAAAAATAATTAGATTGGGATGTGGACTGTAATGTAAACTACCATAAGAAGTGCATGATTTCTTGTCTTTGGTGTGTACAAATATATGATAAAGATGAAAGTAGGATGTTGTCTATGAGATTCAAATATCCATTACGGAATTTGGTCTGGATTTGCTGCTTTACAAATCTGATGAATCCAAAGTGTATCAAAACATATGGAATAAGCAGCATGGGTCTCCTCAAAAAGCTAGAGCTAGAAATCTCATTCAATCTAGCTATCCCCCCTTCCCTTATTGGGAATTTTCCCAGAACAACTGAAAACATCATACTATAGTGATATCTGTGAACCTATGTTTATAGCAGCCCAAGTCATAATAGCAAAATCTTGGAATCAACCAAAATGCCCATCATATGAAGAATGGTTGAAAAAGATGTGGCATTTTTATACAATGGAATATTACTCAGCTATGAAAAATGATAAACTAGAAGACTTCACATATAAATGGATGTATATTGAACATATATTCATAAGTGAAATAAACCAGACCTACGTGTGTAAATATCATAGTCTCCCTAGGTAAGAACTCATAAGAAGAAATAAAAATGGAGAGGCATAACACAGCTAAATGGAAATCAACGACTTCTAGGTTAAACAATGAAGTGACTGGAAGCAGAAAAGAGAAGAAACATAGGAGCAAAACTACACACTTATATGCACAGGATGAATTAGACAATGGTTGTAAGAAACCTCAAAAGGTTTTTGACACTGATGGTAGCAGTACGTAATACTAAAACTATGCTTGGAATGCCTGTCATTCTGGTCTTTTAGATGTGTGCTGCTTCCAATGTAATTTTAGTTACTATTATACTCTCTCTCAAGTAAATGGTTGGTTTATAAGAAAACAAAAAAAGGATATTAAATGAGAGTAAGAGAATAGGAAAAATGCCAAAGGATGGACAGGCTAAAATTCGGTACATGCTTATATTTCTAAATATCCGTGTACAAATGTGTAACTGCTTTTATCACATTCCATAGAAATTTATTAAAATATCAATGATTGATGGAAAATACCAATTCCAAGTTAAGTCTAAGATGTTTGATATTCAGAAAGAATGATGTTAAGCTCAAGCACCTATGTTTTAGAGTAATAGTATTACTAAAGTTTTCTTCTGGAGGGCTAAGAACTTAAGTTTAGAGACCAAACATTAGAGACAAAGAAGCGCTACAAGGATAGCCAATATTTTGGCCCTAGCCCTTCAAGGTCAGTGCGGACTCAGGACAGAACAGAACCTTGCCATAACATCCTATAATTCAGTGGTTTGCCAAATTTTCTGTTCAAGGAGATTAAGAGACCACAGAGGAATGGGATTGAAAGTATATAGTGTACTTAAGGAGAGTCACCTAAAGAGAAAATATTCTCTCGGGGTTTCACAGAGAGCAAATGGTCAAGTAATGGCTGCGACTCATCCAGATGGCTGACACTGACAACAGTTCTACAAAGCACTGTACATGGCACTAAAGTAAATCCTGAGGGGATTTGACTGACCTTGAGAGATACAAAAACTACATGTTTTGTTATACAGGTCTTGCTTTAACTTGCCCTTAACCACCCAGCAGAAAAGTTTAAACATGACGCATAAAACACAAAGGCAGTTTAGTATGCTGAGCTGTAAAAGGCTCTAATCAACAGCTTCCAACTTTGCCAGTTTTGCCAGTAACCCACGACAATTATGGAACATTTGACTATGTATACAACTACCTTCTCTTAGATCAAAGAGAGGAAATCTATTGTACTAATAACCATTAGAAAATTTATCATGTCTACACCCTGTGCTCTGTATAACTACAATGAGGACAACAACACGCATTGTATCAATTATTGGGAATGTACTACTAATGTGTTTTGAAACTGTCACATTGTAATTTCTTATTAAAAGTAATAAAAAATAATTTTTAAAGCATATGGATTAAACAGAGCCTTTTAGACTCCTTCCAGAGGTTTAGAATACCTGGAGTATTTAATATTTAGTTTAGCTCTCTAATCTTCAAAATTAGACAAGCCAATTATGCACTCACTCATTTATTTACTGTGCATTAATAGAGAAATTACTATATGGCTAGAAGTTGGACAGATAATAATGAACAGCACAAGCAAAACAGTCCTCTAATTTAGGAGAGACTAGAGGGAAACTGGGTAGCACATGGCTGGATTAAACACTAGAAAGTAAATTCTAAGGTTTTGTCAATATGTTATCTTATTACACAGACTCTTTTCTTGATACTCATGCTAGCTCTCCGGTGTAGAGCATCCCTGATGGGCTGAAGGGCCAGCTGAAGGTAGTGCCTGTCCTAGATCCCTGGAACGGTTCTGTATGCGAACATTCCCTAAACATTTCTTAACTGGTTGATTACTGACTACACCACTAGTATTCATCTGCACCAAAGAGAAAAAATGAACTACTGATTCTAGAAGGTGCCATGGGCTTCTACACAGTGAAATCCTGGAAGGCAGGTCCCTGTCTACTTCTGCTCTGTCTTTATAGTCTCTAGGCTGCCGTCTTATGCAGAAGTGGTTATAACAGTTTGTTAAGAGGGTGGGTGAATAAACTATGTGAGTATTTTCTAACTTGCTCAACCTAAAGGCTTATTCAGAATCACTTTTTAGAAGATATGTTCTCATTCTTCCATCCATTCATCTTAGGAAGACTCCATCTGAATTTTTAGGTGAAGAATTTCTGGGATAACACTTCTAATAGCTATTTCCCTCCAAGTGGTCATAGTATCAAGCAAATCGGGGGCATGCTGGTATGGGCTACCTTGCCCTAATGTGGCCAGGACTTAGGCTGTCCTGGGACTCAGCCTCAGGGGACTGTCTACCAGGAGAGGGACACAGAGCTGGGGATGAATGCTAGCGGGGCTTCCCTGTTCATTTCTGAAACTGCTTCCACCTGGTGACCAGGGCCATGGTGGTGGTGGCCCGTGCTTGGCCGGAAGCCTGAGCTTCATCCCTGTGCCTTTGCACCTTCCTCTCCCTGTGCCAAGTGCCTTTTTTAGAAGAATTTCCAAAAAGACTTCCTAAATGCTCATTGTAAGGGAAGAAGAGGAGCTACAAGTGTACCTTTTTTTGTCTTCTTCTGCTTGCTGAACTCAAAACCTGTATTTTCCTCTTCTCCCACTGATTAGGATCTCAGCATTCCACCAAGAAGATCTCCAAAAAAGGAAAAGCAAATGAACAAGGCTGTTTCTGAGGATATGAAATACTTTACAATTAAATAAGGTACGGCGGGGCTTCGGGCTGATCACTGGTGATGGGTAGGTCTCTGCGAGGCTGCAAATGAATTCAGCACGGGACAGCGTTCCAAATGGCTCCTGCAAGCTTTCCCTTTATTATTTTTACTTGGTTATGTGCTGACTCGCATCCAGAATTGCACTTAATGCCCTAATCTGAAGTTGTTGAAACGGCCCCCCATGGCATAGTGTGACAGTGAAAGGATATTGCCTTTGGAAGCTGCTAATGGTCCATGAAAGGAAACAGCCACAAACAGGAAAGCGGTGTTCCAAAATAACGTCAGATAAAAATATTCACGTCTTTACTCTCCCGCCTATTTATTGGGAGAGAGCCGTGATCCCAGGGGAGACAAGGGGCTCCGAAACAGGCTGGGATAGAAAAAATGCAGACATCCACGCCTGCAAATTTACCCACATTTACATGCATATTTTTCTACAATTCTTAATTAAAAGACAGAATTTCCATTTGGAAGCCTAATTGAGCTCCAGATTTTAAATGCAGAAAAAATAGAGTTCTGGAGCTGAGATAGTAAGACTGTGGTCAAGGCTGCAAAGTCATTCATCTGCTCATTGGCATGGGCACTTATGTATCAAGCCATGCATAGGGTTGGGGATACCACACTGGGTGTGATTGGGGCCCATTCAGGAGGAGCCCACTTTGGCCAGGGAAGAGAGATACAGACAGAACACACACGCTATGTTAGCACAACTCAGCACAGCACGCTGGGGCCAAGAGCTTCACAATTCAAGGAAACCCAGGTGCTAGTTTTGCACACTGCCATACAAAGGAAAAGCAAGATAAAATGTGGGGTGGGGGGATGGGGAGGTGTAATAAAAATGTTCCAGGCAGAATGAAAGTTAGGTGAAAGGATATAGCCTTGGTAAGGGGTTAACCAGATGGGGGTGCTTTGAGAGCTTCACTGTGCAGGGAGGCCCCCAGGGAAACTGGGGAGGGTGGGCCAAAAGTCAGAGGCGTGAGCAGTAGGTGGGCAGCAGGGAGACCAAGAGTCCTGATGACCAGGAGGCCCTCATTAACAAGGACCCTAAAATCTCCTCTTAGCCTTTTGATAGTGTTCAGCCTTACAGTCCTGGAAGAGGAGGCAAGTGTCACCATCTGTTGCCTTTTTGGCTTCCATATTTGAGCTCCCATTGTATATGGGAGCCACCCACACACTCAAAGGAAAGAAGAGAAAACATTCCAGAGAGAGATAGTATCTTCCTAGACAAGAGTAAGAACTAATAAATTCATTCGTCCTTTGAAATCCAGTTATGTGGCAGCTTTTTCCTGTAAAGGCACTGACGTCTATTAAATGCTTAATATGTAGCATATGCTGTTGTGTTTTTCAATGTCTTATTTTATTAAACACACTCAACCATATGATTGCCTCTTTTCTTTGCAACTTACAGGCTGAGGAAACAGAATCATGAAGAAGTTCCGGTCACAGGAGCTCACAGTGCATGCTGCTCTCCAGAGCTCCAGAACCTTTGTCCTTAACTGTTGAGAACATGGCCTGTGCTGAGACAAAGACAGTAGAAGGATGAATGGCAAGAAGGCATGAAGAAACTCTGAACAGCTGAGATAAATTGCTACACATTTATGTTAATTGAAGAAATTCATACATTCAGATGCTTTCTTTCTTGTCCACTCACTATCCCCTTGATGGATCCTTTAGTGATTTAGATACACAAGTTGTGAGTTATTTTGGCGATAGTTGGAAAGGCCTGAAGCCTACGTCAGAATGCCAGTTTAGTGAAGTCAGTGCACAGAGAGCTGGAAGACCTGAGCCTCAGTGTTCATTCTACCATCAGCAGTGTTCACTGTGTAATTTGATCAAGCCAGTTGCTTTCCTTTTCTTGGTCCAGTTTCCTCCCTGTGCAGTAGGGAAGGGTGTGTGGTGCTAACATGCTGTCCTGAGAGAATATCTGCCTCCCATGCAAGGAAAATTTCTATCACTGCAGCCTTAGAGGATTCTTGGGAAAGGAGGAAGAAAGGACGGTATTAAGAACAGAGACCAAGACCCAAGGTCAGAGCAAACCAGTGGTCCCAAGTCTCACTCTTGCCTATTCCAGAAGCTGAGTTTCTGCAAGTTGGTCTTTTTCCCTAAGCTACTAATAGACTCTGTGACTTCACCAAGGCACAAGGAGCAATGCTAATAGCTGACAGTGTTGTAGGCAGCTGAGCTAGATAGAAATATTATAGCCAGTCAGATAGGGTTAGGCCCTCAAAGGAGATAACATGGAAGACAAGATACCTTACAACTGTAAGAGGGACAGATGCTTCCACTGTGGGCCAGACCTAAAAGATCAAAGAAATGCTGACCTCCTTAAAAATTAGCCTGTGGAATTGATCATCACCTCGAGGAAGCCAGGAGGAACCATTAATCCAACTACTGCTGACTGGCTACCGGGTAAAGTCCTATCCTATGTTGGTGGCCATTTGCTATGCAACTCGATTCCCCTTTTGGCTCTGGACTTGCTCAATTTTCCATGAGCAATGGTGCCTGTAATCTCATTGGTTGACGATAGTTTTGTTCCACCTTATGCCCACCTAAGTGTGTTCCCATATTCTCCACCACCTGAGACCTGCCTCACCACATGGTTTTCCTCTATAAAAGGCCCTTGAAGAGATAGCTTCCAGGGAACAACCGCTCGGGGCCCCCCTTATGTCCCTCTCTTGGACAAAAGCCTTCTTTCCCTCAATAAGTATCTTACTCTTAACTCCATTTGCTCATAAAATTCATTCTTCGGCTTTAGAGAACATGAACTCGTCCCAGATACTTTTCAGGTCAGGAGTTTCATTTCCCCTATATCAGCCATTATTAAGTTCTTCCCATGCACCTAGCATTGCCATCAGTACTCCACTGCATCTATTCTATGCCTATTGACCAAATGAGGACCCTTTAGCTTGGGCAGTACCAGGAACTGTCCAGGTATCACCACTGCACAATGGAGATCAGCATTTGGACTTAAACAACCCAATCCTGCATGCTGGTCTCACTCTATGCAAGGTACAAGATGTACCTGTCTCATTCACAGCAACCATAACCCTCAGACATCTATTAAGATAGTAGCAGCCCATGAATCAATTAACTATCTATTAACACTGCTGTGATGTGTTTATGAGGTATTTAGGACAAGACTGAGGACACAGAGCCCAGTAGAAGTGTAAGCTGTGGTGTCTAATTTCCAGAACTCTTAATAATGAAAACACAAACGCTTGTCATGTGCTTTTAAGGTGTCTGGCTTTATTTTGAATGTTTTGTATGCATCAACTGATTTAATCCCTAGCAACGTTATTTCTTGATGTTCTAACATGAGGACACAAAGTGGTTAAAACTGTTTGAAGCCACAAAGTTACTAAGTGGCAGTGCTGGGAATCAAACCAGGCCAGCTGGCTCCACAGCCCATGTTTATTCTCTAAGCTGAGCTGCCTGCCCTTCTTCAGCTTGGTTCTAATGAGCTGGGGCTCTGAGCCACGTGACCAGGGATCATTGCTGACAGTTAGGCAATGCCCTGGGCAGTGTGTTGTGGAGAAAAGTCACGAAACAGCTGTGGCCACTGCAGGACAGAATTGAGTGCAGCAGAAGAAGGCCAGGGATGGGACTGCTGCTGAGAAGGAGAGCAGGACTGAGGAGATGTGGGAGTTGCCAGAGAGTGGGGTACTCAGGGGTGGAATGGTTTGGGAACCAAACCTCTTCCTTTCTGAGACCACAGTCTTGCCTTCACCCTGCCTGCCATGCCCTGCTCTGCCTGCCCCGTGCTTGACCGTGCCAACCCTCATAATCACCATCATCCCCCAGTTCTGCTTCTGACAAAGAAGGGGAGAGTGTGCTCTGTACCCCATCAGGCACTGCTAGAAAACCTGGCCCCTCCTGCATCTGATCAAATGAACATGCTCAGGGCCCGAGCACTGGCCGGGATAGAGAGTGCTTGGTGCACTCTAGACAAAAGTGAGCCGCAGGGCTGCTCTAGGCCACACTTGAAGCCTGCTCACACCTCTGCACCCCTAGCTTTAGTTCCCTTTCCTGAATGAATAGAAGTGAGTGTTATTAAATAGGCCACTCTTTCTTTCTTTTCTTTTCTTTCTTTCATCCATCACATGAACAAAGCAAAATTGGAAAGAAGGAAGCATCCATTTCATTGCTTCCTTTAGGGACCCAGGAACCTTGAGCTCTGGCTGTTCTATTTCTACTGAAAGCAACATAGCCACCCCTCCTTCTAAGGTGTGCGCACCACCACTAGCGTCCTCCTGGTTGTTTCCTGAGGCTTCCTCTAACCTAATGACCACAAGGCCAAATGGATGAATTAGATTAGCTAGCTTTTGTTGGTGCCTTAGTATATTTAAATGGGAAAAGTCTTCCCCAGATACACAAAAGGATCTAATCATGAAGAGTGTAGAGCCTAATACCCTAAGTTCCTGTGTTGAGGAACATTGCAGTTGTGAACTTTCACAAACACAAACACAACTCGCAGTGGGAACATTCTTAGGTGTGAACGGATGGTAGAAGTGGCTCTCACCTTACCATTTTCTTTAAAAGTTTTTAGAAAAATCTTTTATTTATTTGGCACCAGGTCTTCCTACAGAGCTCCTGGCTCAGCCTCCCCAGCCCTGGGATTACAGGCATGTGCAGCCATGCCAAGTTTTGGTGGCTGGCTCAGTGCAGGGCCAGCATGTACTGGCAACAGAATCCGGGTCCTTGCACTTGCCAGGCAGGCGCTTAGACCGCCGAGCTATCTTCCCGGCCCTACCTTACCACTTTAAGGCAGCCGCAGAAGTAAAAATGGAGTATCCGTGTGTGTGTGTGTGTGTGTGTGTGTGTGTGTGTGTGTGTGTGTGTGTGTTTAATGCTTTACATTGCATATTTCTATGAAAGCAATATAAGATTCATTTTGCTGGAATTATGAGCAAATCAGACTTACAAGTGTTCTCATTCTGGAATGGAAGGCATTCCCAGGCTGGGGACCTACTGCGTCTTTCAGTCACACCATTCCATGTCCTCCTCCTCTGCTCATGGGGATAGTGGCTAAGGAATTCATGAGGCGCTGGACTGACTTCCTTCCCTCATTCTTTCTCAGGCTCCTCTCGCTCTTCAACATGAATATTTACTGAGCGCCTGTTATAAGCAAGACTTGGTATCATAGCATAAATTCTTCTTATAAATGCCCAGTCACTATAAGCAATTTTCTATGCCAGATTATGTTTAATTAAGAAAAAGACAAACAAAAAGAAAATAACCCATGAAACATGTTAATAGGAATCATTTTGTAACTTAAAAGTCACTGTAACTATGCATTGTGGACAAACACAAATAATATACTTTCTTTGTCATGGATTAGAGCTGGCGTAACTCAAGCATTCTTACTTAACAAGACCCAAGAATTCGTTGACTGATCATTTGAGTGAGCTCTTCTAGGTGTGGTAGACTTGTTACTGGTTTGAGGGTACAGAAATCTCCTTCTCGAAGTGATCTCTAGGTTCTTTCTGTCCTGAACAAGGAATTGGTCAAACAAATGCAAAATTAATGGAGGTTTTACATTTATGAAAGGTAAGAAAAGAAAGAAGAAAACATGCTCTGCAGAGAGAGTTTGGCCCAACTAAAAGTAAATCAAAGGGATGTGTCTTGGAAACAATAGGGTGGACCCCTGAAAATTTAACTTAATAGCCTCAGTCTGACACTATGAAGTTGTTATCTTTTGTATTTTCAGGTCTGTCCTATCAAAAGCATGCTCCACTTCTGAAAATGGGAGACAGCACTGTGATTGGTTTCCAGTTCAGGCCTCTAGGAAATGTTCTGTGCTCTGTCCTAGAATTCTGTGATTTCTAAGTCATGCCCACTCCCTTAGATAATTTGCCAGGCCCTAATCTTCAGCCTCAGGCTTTTCTTTCTGGATTATAAACATCCTTTTCTTGTTTCTCTGAAAGGTTTTTTTGCTATGCTCAGAAGGAAAGAGCATAATCTGTCTCTCTTCCATTTACAAGGCCAATACTCTTATAGGGTTAGGGTTGACCTCACTCACACTTGTTTACCTCCTAAGCATCCTATATCTAAGTATAGTCGAACTGGAGCCTAAGGCTTCAACATACAAATTGGAAGGAGACACATAATTTAGTCCGTGGCATGGTACCCTATAACCCTCAAAAGTTTAAGTCATCATTGTAGACAGAATACATTTGCTTCATCCTAAAAGTTCCAAGCCTTTATTCATTCTAGCATCAACTCTGAAATTGGAAACCCAAAGTCTCATCTAAGTATCAGCTATATCACATGTGGGTAAGATTTGAGGTTTGTTTATGCTTCATCCCAAGGCAAAATTTCTCTGCAGCTGTGAACCTATGAAACAAAATATGCTGTCTACTTCCAAAATGCAACTGTGGGATAGATCTAGGAATTACCTCTCCAGAAAGGAAACATTGGAAGAAAGAAAGTAGGAATGGGCCCCAAACATACCTAAAAACCTAGGAAGGAAATGCTAGGCAAGAGATCTTAAAGTTTAAGGACGATCTCTTTGGTCTGTTATTCCCTCCCCTCAGTTGGCAGCACGGTCCCACAGCTCAGGTAGGAAATGCTGCCACTCTGCTCTCACTCTTCATGACAGTCCCACTAGTACAGCGGTCTAAGAGGGCAGTCCCCTCACTGGAACACTGAACAGGGAGATCCAGTCCTGTCCCCTGAGTGAGGGGTGGCAGTGGCAGTCCTGAAGAGCTCTGAATCACCCTAGAGATCATTCATTGTTTTCCTTAAAGAATAGCAAACCTCACAGCAAAAGAGCTGTCGGTGCCATCCTGTAGAATCTAAGAGGTCTCATGGCCTTCCCTCCTCCAGTCACTTTCTCATTCGTCTTTAGTATAAGCTGGCAGTGACACTGCCAGTGTAACCTCATCTCTGTTCCCCACTTCTGCTGTGCAAGATGATTACAAGTCAGTCACAACTCTTGGCAAATGATTGCTCAGTTGCCGTCTTCCTGTTCTCCTCAGAGCAAGCTTTCTCATTCTGTTACAAAATGGACAGGTTGAGGGTTTTGGAGACTTCTAGCTTCTCATCCCTATGTAATAATCCTTGCTTCCAACTATCTTTCTCCTTTTCTGCTTGGCTCTAAGCAGAACTCTAGAGGATAGGAAATTCCAGATGGGTGTACTAGCTGACTTGACCTCTGGCTCCCAGAGAGCTGCATCCTCCCGTGCCCATTCCACCTTCACACTCGTGAAGGGAAAAGCCACAGACTTGTTTCTTTCTCTTCTTACAGGGCCACCAATTCTACCAATTAAGTCCTCATACTTATGACCTAATTTAATCTTAACTACCTTCCAAAAACAATGCCTTCAAATACAATCATAATGGAGACTGGGGATTCAACACAGGAAGATGGAGGAGTCATAAGGCACTCTGGTCTGTAACACTCAGTTTGCCTAATCATTTGGAGAGTGGGGTTGGGGGAAACAGTATCTAACAGTCTGCATTACATGTTGCACGGACGGAAAAGACTGAATTTTCCAGAATAACTGCAATCTAGCACTATACAACATTGAGTAGTTTTCATCTTTTCCCCTTGCCTCCTACAAGAATGATAAAATAATAATAATATTTAGGAGGAAAATATTACCCTAAGAGATACCCATGTTTACTATGCAGTGTTTTCCCAACAGAAATGTATTCCAGGCAAATTTATATTCTACATTTAAGGAAGATATAAATAATTCATATTTTCATATCATCAGCACTGTGCATTTCTTACACCAGGGTACCTGTAATTTTTTTCAACATATCTGTTTAAATTTTGGTTCCCTAGCTCATTATTGGAATGTTTTTGCATGTCTTCCAAGGTGGTAATTTAACAGTTTCATTGGAATTATGTTCAATTAAAATGTATTCAGTTTTTGCCATTCAAAACCTTTTATGTTTTTAATTTAATTTTTGCACTGTTCATTTTCATGTACAATTGACATACCTTATTGGTTCACTGAACTCACACAAACAACAAAATTAAATGAAAGCTAAGGGTCCGCCTGGCCTGCTTTGTCCTTCTTTCTGTAGGACATGAGTTGTTCGTGCCAGCCTCTCAGAAGGCACTGTTCAGCAAAATGGTCCTTCCATTGTCTCCAACATCCTCTTTCCACAGCCTCCCCATGGGCTGTGAGGCACTGTATAGAAAATCGAGTACATTTTTGCTCTTTTTACCACCAGCTCTTATTGCTGCTTTGAAAAGCCCTTGCAGCCTCTTTACGCTGTGGTGCTACCTTCCACATCAGTGCATGTTCCATATTCATGATCTATATCTGGATAGATTTATAAGTGAGAATCCTGGGGATTGCAAGCTGTAAACTCTAGAAACCTTACTGGCTTCCTCACAAAATCTCACAAATTATAGATTGTGGTTCAAGCTAGTGAAATTATCGAAGAGTCGCAGAAAATCATTCACCACTTCACATTTCTCACTGGAAAGAGACTACGATGTGTCTCAAGGGATAAAAATGTAAAAGGAGACATAAAAGGTAAAAGTTTAAGTCCAATCAATGAGAACGTTTTAAATATTAACCCATAGGTGCCATGGAGATAGCTCAGTGGTCTAAGTGCCTTCCTAGGCAAGTGCAAGGACCAAGCTTTGACCCCCGGTACAGCATGCCATGCCAGTTCTGCCCAGGTGCACAGAGCCAGCCACCAACACAAGGCCAGGT
This sequence comes from Capromys pilorides, assembly GCA_004027915.1. Classification (NCBI taxonomy): domain Eukaryota; kingdom Metazoa; phylum Chordata; class Mammalia; order Rodentia; family Capromyidae; genus Capromys; species Capromys pilorides. The sequence goes on from PVKN010010649.1 coordinate 21,253, forward strand.
GGTGCATGCCTGCAATCCCAGTGCTTGGGAGGCTGAAAACAAGAGGATTACTATGAGTCCAAGCTGTGTAGTGAGACCCTGTATCAAACACATAAAATTATATATATATATATATATATATATATATATATATATATATATATATATATATAATTCTCACTGGAAAGAGACTACGATGTGTCTCAAGGGATAAAAATGTAAAAGGAGACATAAAAGGTAAAAGTTTAAGTCCAATCAATGAGAACGTTTTAAATATTAACCCATAGGTGCCATGGAGATAGCTCAGTGGGCTGGGGAAACAGCTCAGCAGCATTAGGACCTACAAGGGCAAGGTCCTGAGTTTGATACCCAGTATAACTAAATATCACCCATAGTTAACATATATTTTGAACTCTAGCAAGCATGATACTATACTGGTAGCTTGGGAGAGTAAATGGGCCCCTTCTATGGCTTTTTGAACTCTGACAAAGAGACATCTACAAAGAATGCTGACCTGCGGCTTCTCCTAGGGCAGCTACTGCCCTTTCCAGCACCTGTGACTTTCTTAGGCACTGTCCACTCCACCTCTGTGGATGGGTAAGGATGAATAAAAGAAAGAGAACATGGGCATATGGTAGCACAATTTGAGGGGGACAGCTCAAAGTCTAGGGAGGAAGGAAGACAGTTGTCACCCTAGGACTTGGGAAGAAGGAACGTATTTCACCTATTTACTACAGGCAGTTAAACCCACTGCACTACCATCTCTATATCCACAAACCTCCTTAGTAACTCAATGGTCTCCTTGACTTTTCTCTGCAGTTTCTTGTGGAAGGCTGAATCTCTGTGTATGGAATTTCTGGATCTAGGACCTCATGGGTGCTAAAGAAATCCTTCTTAGGTTGCCATTTTACTGGAAAGGATCAAGAGCCCACAATTTATGGGGATATAAACAGAAATACTTGAAAATATAGGGGCTTAAAGCACTGCAATAATTCCATTTTCTTAATTCAAAAGGGAAAATTACTGTAATTAGGCTGAGATGTCTGCCAAGCTTGAGCCTGAAGGGACTATGTTGGCCAAGATATAAACCCCTGAGAATAAAGGCTTCTAATGGACGCATCAAATCATGCTTAACCATGGCATCAGTAGCTGCTCTGTAATGCGATCACTCAATGGTCATG
>PVKN010010650.1:0-22448 GCA_004027915.1 Capromys pilorides
TTTTTTTTTTTTGTGGAGCCAGGGATCAAACTCAGGACCTTGCACTTGCTAGACAGGCACTTGTGCCCCTGATCTATCTCCCTGGCCCAATTCTGTGTTTTCCATCCTGTGAGAATAAAGGTTTTTGAAGTAGGTATTGATGAGCTTCTGAATACCTGCAAGTTCTAGAGTGATTTTGCCCTTTTCATTTCTTATTGCATGACTGAATTGTTTCTTACTATTATTTCATAAGCTTGGATAGAGGTTTAACAATTTTATTTATTTTTAGGTACTGGGGATCAAACTTAGGACCTGATGCTTGCCAGGCAAGTGCTTAAGCTGCTGAGCTAGCTTCCTGTCCCTTATCAATTTTATTTATTCTTTCAAATACCATACACTTTGATTAATTTTTTTGTCTGTTTTTAAGACAGAATCTCACTACATAGTTCAGGCTGGCCTTGAGCTCATTTTTATAGCCCAGGTTGGTCTCAAATTTGCACTGATCCTCCTGCTTCAGCCTCCTAAGTGCTGGGATTACAGATATGCATCACCACGTCCAGCCACTTTAATTAATTCATCTTATTGTTTTCTTCATCTCCATTACATTAATTTTTCCTCTGATATTTATAAGTTCCTAACTGCTTTGGGCTTTAGGCTTGACTTGCTCTTTTTCTAGCAGCTTGAGGAATAGCATAAAGTTGTGTATTTGGGCTTATTCTGTTTTCCTCATATGAGAATGTACCATGTAAATTTCCCTCTTGAGTTAGCTTTCATTGCATCCCACAGGTTGTGGTAAGTTGTAGCTGCATTTTCATTTGATTGCAAATATTTTTTAATTTCTTCTTTAATTTTATGTGTGACCTATTGATTGTTCAGGAGGGTAATATTTAATTTGCATGTGTTTATGGAGTTTGTGCAATCTCTTTTATCAATAATTTCCAGTTTCATTGCACTATGGTCAAACAATATGCATGGGATAATTTTAATTCCTTTGCATTTAGTTAAACATGCTCTGTGTGCTAGTATATGGTCTATTTTGGAGAATATCCTGTTTGCAGCCGAGAGCATGCATGTATTCTCATGTTATTAGTTGGAACACTCTATAAAGATCTACTAAGTCCATTTCTTCACAAGTTTAGTTTAATTCTGTTATTTCTTTGATGATTTTTTTTGTGTAGTTGATCTATTCCTTTGCGACAATGGGGTGTTAAAGTCTGCCAGTACAATTGTGTTATTACTCATTGGATTTTTTAATGTTTATTAAAATTTGTCTTAAGTTGAGGATATAGCGCAGTGACATAGTGCCTGCCTAGCAAGCACAAAGTTCCAAGTATGATCCCTGGTAACATAAAATTTGTCTTATATAACTGTGTGCACCCATATTGGGTGTATATGTATCTATGATTGTCATCTCTTCTTCTTGCAGCTTCCCTCTATTATGTAGCGACCTTTATCTATTTTTTTTTAAAAAACTTTATTCTTTTGGTACAGAGTCCCACTATACAGTTCAGACTTGTAGTGAGCCTCCTGGCTCAGTCTCCCCAGTGCTGGGATTACAGGCATGCACCACCATTCCCTGGTTTCAGTGGCCAGCACAGCATGCCTGGGGTTTCAGGGTTGTCCTGGCATGTGGTACTGGGGATCAAAATCAGGTCCCTGTGCTTGCCAGGCAGGTGCTTAGACCCCTGAGCTGTTTCCTCAATGAGCACTCTCTTCTTATCATTCTTGTTTTGAATTTGACATAGTCAGGAACCAGAATTGCTGCCCCTGCTGGTTTCTGGGTTCTTGTTGTGTAAGGTATTGTTTTCCATCTTTTGACTTTCAGTCTATGAATTTTCTTTTGAGTTAAATGTTTCTTGTGCACAGCATATTGTTGGATTTTTTTTCTTGATCCTTTCTGCCAGTGCTCTTTTTTTTTTTTTGGTAAATTGGGGCCATTTATATTGATGGTGTTAGGGGCTGGGGAGATAGTTCAGTGATGCATAACTGGTACATATTAGCTTCATTTTGTCATGTTATTTTCCTGCTGTCCCCTACTTTCTCACTCTGTTTAATTTGTTTGTTCTTCTTGGTGCTTCTTTTCTGTTGTTCTTTAAATTGCAGTCATTTTTGTCTCTTTCTAGAATATTCTTTTTTGGAGTTTGCTTGATGATCATGAATGTCTTCAGTTCTTTGTTATGGAAGTATCTTATCTTTCCATTAAATTTGATAGATAGTTTTGCAGGTACATCAATCTGGGCTGGAAATTGTTTTCTTTCAGGACCTGAAATACTTCACTCTAAGCTCTTCTTGATTTGATTGTTTGTGTTGAGAAATCTGCTGTGATTCTGATGGGCTTTGCATTGTAGGTGATTTGGTTCTTTTCTCTAACAGCTTTTAATATTCTGTTCTCTTGCTGAATTTCTGAGATCTTGATTATTATGTGTCTAGGTGTAGATTTATTTTATCTATGGCTGCTTGGAGTTCCATATGCTTCACTTTTCTGTATGTCAGGTTGTTTCCTCACGCTTGGGAAAATTTCTGCTATTGCTTCTACATGTAATCCTTTTTCATTTCATTTGTGTTGACTCTTGCTGTTTCATTGACACCTATTAGTCTTATATTGTTTTCCTTTGCATCATCTTGTAGCTGCTGCATTGTTATTTCCTGGTTTCTTGTGATTTTTAAGAGATCTTTCCTTTCCTGTTCATTAGCTGTAATGCTGTCTTCGAGGTCTGAAAGTCTACCTTTAGTTTCATTCAAGTGGTTTTGCCAGATTTCAATGAAATTCTTAATTTATATCTTAATCTGTTTCATGCATTCTAATTCTTTCCTGTATTATTCATTAATGGTTCCATCATTTTTCTATTCTTCTCTAATACATCTATTATATCTATATCTATACCTATACTATATCTGTATCTCTTTAAATGTGCTGAGCAATTCTTTCATGATTGTTGTCCTTTCTTTTTTTTACCTGAGAGGTTATTTCTGATCTGATTTCTTCTATAGCTTGATAGAGTTGTTTCTTTACTTTAATTATTTATTTGGTGGTACCAGGTATTGAACTCAGGACCTTGTGCATGCCAGGCAGGCACTTATTCTACTGAGCTATCTCCCCAGCCCTTGTTTCTTTACTTTAGTGGCTATCATTTCAGAAATTTCAGGTGTGTGACTTCCAAGTTCTCCTATGTCCTTGTCTCCGGGACTTGTTCTGGGTGGGCTGGAGGTCTGAAACTGACTTCTGCTCCTTTGTTTTGATAGCTTCGAAGCTTTCCGTGTTCACCCAGACTCAGCAGTGATGGTAAGGGCTGCGGTGGGAGTGCGCATGTCTCTTGAGATAGTGGGGGCTGGTGGGGTGGGCTCACCGAAGCTCCTGCTCTGTGGAGTTCAGCCTGGCTTCTGCCATGGTGTAGGGGGTGAGCTGCAGCTCAGGAAGGCCCTGAAAATGACGAGGCTGGGATGAAGCCCCCAAGGCTCTCATGATGGGGGCTGGGCCAGGGTTGGGCTTACCAAGGGTCCCATGATGGTTGTGGTGGGTGCAGGGCACAGGTCAGCAAAGCTGCCGCGACACTGGTGAGGGTTGGGCAGGGCTTGCCAGGCCCCCATAACTATCCAGTGCCCACCTGCCCTCTAAGATGGTGGAGAGGTGGCCACAGCTCCCCGTTGCTCCTTTGACGTTACCTTTAGCCTTTAAAACAATGTGGAGGAGCGGAACATTCCTATAAATGGCTTCTGGTGCATTTAGAATATCATTAAAATTCAAAATTCAGTGCATCTTAATCTACTATTGTCATAAAAAATGGTCCAGGAGGGGCACAGTACCCTCTCCCTTCCTGTTCTCTAGTCAACAAGTGCTCTCCTGCACACATATGCACACTCAAAACACACACACACACACACACACACACACGCACACACACACAGTTTTTAATTTATTCTCAATTTGCGAATTAGGTACAGGTCTGCTCCTGTTTTATAAAGGAGGGCACTGAGGAGGACAAAAAAAAAAGAAAAAAAAAGAAAGAAAAGAAAAGGAAAGTAAAGAATACTGTGAGCGTGTGTGTGACTGAGCCAGGACTTCAGTGCAGTAGTATAGTGGTGCACACCTATAACCCCAGCACTCTGGGAGGCTGGGGCAGGAAGACTGCGAGTCTAAACCCAGCATGGGCAATTTAGGGACCTAGCAAGACCTTGCTTCAGAATGAAAATAAAAAGGTCTGATGATGGAGAGATTGACAGAGAAGAGAAAGACAGAGAGACAGATAGAGATGGAGAGAGATAGAGAGATAGAGAAAGAGAAAGAGAAAGAGAAAGAAAGAATCTACACTCAGCATTAGCTGTCGGTCCATGGGTGTCATGGCTGACTCTGCTACGGGACACAGTAGTCACGTCAGACTCTTCAAAGCTTTGCCTACCCAGGCCCTTCTTAGCATCTTTCTGCTTGTCCCGTCTGTAGAAATCTTTCTCCTTCTGTCAGAAAGGCGTGGACTTTGAAGCAGTTGGCAAGGGAGGCCCAGCGATGTGGCAGCCTGGGTGGCTCCGTGGGACGAGTGCTGGCAGAGGGCAGGCCAGGGGGCTGCTGGGAAGCATGCTGCGGAATGTGAGCCCCACCCCACCCCACCCCAGCCCTGCTGGCTGCATGGCGCAGCTCCTAGTGGACTGAGGTTTCCCTGATGCATTCGTATCAGAGAGACCTGGATCTGGTGTGGGTGGTGGATAAACACCACAGCTTCCTGGCTCTTTAATTAAATTATGCAAAGGGCCCTGCGTGGCTCCAGGGTCTCTGTTGCCTCTTGGTACCACCGTGTGACTCTGGGCATGTGAAGTCATCTCTCTTTACCTCAGGTTCCTCATTCATTTAGGGGGTATTGTTAGAAACCACCTCATGGAGTAATCACATGAGTTGGGTGTGTTAAACTGAGAGCCCTCCTGGGGCCCCGCGCAGGCTCTGATGACTTGTACATTGCATAGGGAAACCTGTCCTCAGCGTGACAGAAGTGAGCACTCTCCAACCGTTAACAAATAGTCTTCTCTGCAATTTTTAGATGTATAATTCAGAAGCATTAGGTATATCCACATTATTGTAATATGTGTATATGTAGTGCAGGCTGGCTTGGAGTTTCAGCTCCTCAAGCCTCAGCCTCCTGGGTGCTGGATAGCAGCATCCACCCCCAAGAATACATCTTTAGGTGGAGCTGGGACACAGAAGGGCTGGATGTGGAGCTGTGGGTGCGTTGCTTGGTGGCTGAGTCTTGCCCCCATGCTGGCCCTGCTGGCCCTACTGGCCTGGTGCAGTGCCAGGTGGAAGGTGTGAGTACCACCCAGAGGACAGCTGGGTCACTGGTGTCCAGTGCCACCTGAGCCCCTGGCTGGGTGGCTCACGTGTATGTGCTCTGTCAGGCCTCTGTACTCATTTTCATTCTTCCTTAATTTCTGAAGAACCCTGGCTATTGGGGCTGAGCTTGGTGATTTTACTGCCTTCCTTGAAATGGGGAGGTTGGGAGCTTCCGGGGCGCCCACCCTGGCTCCCTGAGACTGCTCCCTCAAGCTCTCAGGGGTGCTTGTTTTTGATGGGGTTGTCACCTCAGAGCTGCCAGTGTATGGCTGGAAGTGACTGATCCAGAGCCTGGCATTGCCCGTGAATTCCTCCTTACAGCGTGTGTGAGCTGGCACTCGGCCCTGCGTGACATGCCGAGCGTGCGCAGACACCCAGTGGCCACCAGAATGCAGGGGCCTCCAGGGGATGTTATCCTCCCTCCGAGAAGGTTTATTGTAAGGAGTTTGTAATGTGCGACTTTTCAGGCCGAAGTCTGTTATCCATAATTCTGATTGTGTGTATGCATGTTGTGTACATGTTGGTGTTTTTTAAGACAAGACCTTGTAGTCTAGTCAGGCTGGCTTTGAACTCACTATGTAGACCAGGTTGGCCTTGAACTTGCTCTGATCCTCCTGCCTCAGCCTCCCATAGTCCTGGACTATAGGCATGCACTACTATGCCCAGCCATTCTTGAAATTTTTAACTTAATACTTCTGGTTCTGCATAGTTTGCAGGTGTCCAACTCCGGATGTTTAAGTACACCTCAAAGAGCTCAGGCTGTCTGACTCTCAAACACTGGAGAGCTTTGAATCTCTCTAATGTGGCTGCCTCAATGAGTTACTTGGAGCTCTTAAAATAAATCTAGAGTTTAAATCAGGCACACTTATGTATAATCAATTAAGGGCCAGAGATTTAATTTAGCCATTCACCCATCCATCCCCTTTCCACCAGTCCATCCATCCATCTATCAATCTATCCATCCATCCACCAGCCTACCCACCAATCCATCCATCCATCCATCCATCCATCCATCCATCCATCCATGCATCCATGTATCCGCCCACCCATCCACCCACCCACTCATCCACTCCCTTCACCCCCACCCATCCATCTCACAAGTGTTGACTGTATGATTGTAGGCTTCAGGACTTTTCATATACAGGAATTCTCTGTAATCCTCCCAAAGTAGTCTGATTGTGAAACTCCAAACAGCCCTTGGAACAAAGATGTAGAAGCACAAATGCCTATCTGTGTAACACTCTCGAATTCATTAAAACATCTGTATTTATTAAAGCCTCACCTCACTAGTCTTTAGTGTTTTAGTCAGGTTTGCATCTCTGTAACTAGTTCCTGAGGAAATCGACTTCAACGAGCAAGGCTTGGGGCCGGCGAGATAGCTCAGAGGTCTAAAGTAGCTCAGCGGTCTAAAGTGCTTACTTAGGCAACCACAGAGACCGCGGTTCGATCCTCAGCACCACATGCTGTTCTAGCTCCACCCCCAGGGCAGGCTGAGTCGGCCATAACATAAACAAATAAAGTTTAAAAAACAAACAAACAAAAAAACAAGCAAGGCTTTATGTTGCCTCGTGGTTCCAGAAGTTTTGGTCCATGGGCCTTGGGCTCTGTTGCTTTGGGCCTGTGGTGAGGGAGGAACACCATGGTGCAGAGAGTGGGGTGCAAGAATGCTGCTTACCTCATGGTGGCTGGGTAGAAGAGAGAAGGAGGCAGGGTCAAGAGCAAGATAACACCCCTAAGGGTCCGCTCCTTGTACCTGGCTGTCACCTCCCTGGGTTCCAGCACCTTCCAATGGCCTATGATATGCTGAATCTCTCATGCGGATGAGGTCAGAGTCCTTACAGTTCTGTCTTTTCTCAAAGCCCCACCTCAGAATCCTGCAGCCTTGGGGCCCAAGCTGCCAACATGTGAACCTTTGAGGGACACCTCAGCGCCATACCAACACACTGGGGTATTCTGGGAAGCTGGAAGCTGAGCTTTCAATAAGCAGGGCTAGGACTTGTGGTGGCTGAGATGTTTGAAAGCCTGCCTTTCTCCAAAGCCGGAGGAGTCGAGTTTTAGCTTTTATGCCAAGAAGAAGCAGGTGTCCTCAGTGCGCTGCCCTCCCTTGCCGAGTCTTCTCGACAAAAGCTGCCAGCTTCTTTTCATGCGGAGCCACCTGGCCTTTGGCCTCACACCTGGGGTGTCGTGCATCAGGCGCGGACCGAGTATCTGATCGACCTGCCTTTCCACTCTGTCCTCCCACTCCCAACTGGCATCCGTGTTGGGAACCGACGTGTTTGGGAGCAGGTAGGGCCGTGCTACCACCTGGAGGGCTGGCGGCCACACCCTTCCCTGCGCTTGTGTGGCACCCGGGCCCTGCCGACACCTCCTCGCTTGGGTTGGCCAGCAAAGCCTGGGGAAATCCATCTGGGTCCACAGCCCTCTCAGTGCCACTTCTCTCCTCCCACCCTACTTGAGGAAGCAGAATTGTGGGGGCGTGGATGCGGACCCCTCTTACTTCCCCAGGATGGATGAGTCCTAAGTCTGCTCTGCGAGGAGCACGGCTTTCTGTGCTGCTGGCCTGTCGCTTGTTCACTGGTGGTTTCTTTGCAGAATCGAGTGTACTTCCCTCCTGAAGGGCTCCGGGAGGACAGCGACAGGACAGTCCCAGGGCTTCAAGTCCCTGCCTGCCCAGCAAGCTCCAGCTTCCAAACACTGACTGCGGCTTCCTATATTTGAAATCCGGCCTTAAAAAGTACAAATAGCTTAGGGGGGACACCCACTCGGGACCCCCCTCCTGTCCCTCTCTTGGACAGGAGCTTTCTTTCCCTCAATAAAAATGTTCTAACCTCAATAAATAAATAAATAAATAAATAAATAAATAAATAAATAAATAAGTTCTGCAAAAAAAAAGAAAAAAAAAAAGTACAAATAGCTTAAAAGGGTCGCTGAGTGGCATGGCCGCATTTTCCCCACGCGCATGCGCGCCATCCAGCTGCGTCAGGGTAAGATAGTGTACGTGAAACGCGGGGTAAGCAGCGCCGCGAAAAGGGACTCGTGCTGTCGCCCTGTTAAGGACTCTTAAGGCTCAGCTTTCCCTGGAGAATCGAGGGGCTTCCGAAGGCTGGCTCTAACCTTCAACAGTGCGGATTCAGGCAGCTTCAGGATGCAACTCTGTGGGCCCCTAGAGCCCAAACCTCTCCTTATCCCGTTACCTAAAATCCCTATTATTTGTCTTGCTTTTAGGGCACCTGGAGTGAGCCGAGCTGTGTCCCCTGCTCTGTTGCTTATTTCAACACGTAGCTGAGCACAGAGCTTGGGGGCGCCAGGGTAAAGGCCAGGTGTGTCCGAATAGAGAAGGGGGCACCCAGATGACCACAACGTGGTGGCCTCAGAGCCCCGAAGCCTGCAGAACAGTTCCCTAAATAAAGGAGAAGGAACAGTGGAGCCCTGCTTGCTTTGTGGGGCTCCCAGCTGCTCAGGTGAACCAGATCCTTCAGTGTCCCCTCGGAGCTGCTGATCAAAGGCGTACTAGGGCACAGGTGAATGTACTGCAGAATTAACACAGCCCTGTGTTAAAGAAAGAATTCCCATTATGGAAAATGCCATCTGTGGGCTGTGGAGTGATGGGGAATTCCATGAAGTTCGTTCTTATGCCGGGGCTGAAACTTTCCCATCTCCCAAGAGCTCTGGGACTTGGTCCTGGACAGGCAGATTCCAGGAGCCCTGGGCAAGCCAGGGAGAAGGTTCTAGATGCAGGGATCAGGCCTGGGCCTCAGAATGAGACCAGGAGAGCAGGTGGGGGCATGGACAGAAGTGTGTAGGCTGATCACACCGAGCCAGGGAGGTCTCACCTCTGTCACTGAGCCTCTGCCATGTGCTAGGACACGGGACAACTTGATCACTACACCCCACTCTCCAGAAAACCATAGATGCCAGGCTTCGTGGTGCAAGAGTCTACCCAACAGCCCCAGGAAGAGGTGTGCTGCTTCTGAGTGGGTTTCATGAAGACGGAAAGGCATCTGTGGAGGAGCTGAGCCCTGGGTACTGCCTGGCGCAGGTCCAGGACAGCCGTATGCTACCAAGGCCCTGTGGCACAGGGGCCGACCCTTGCTGGCCATGTACTTAACCATTCTGGACTGTGAAACATATTCATCTGTATTTACATTGGAAATTTCCCTCCCTTCCTCCTTTCTTTGAGGCTGATAATTGAACCCAAGGCTTTGCCTATGCTAAGCACAAATTCAACAACACATTTGTCAAAAACTACCAAGGTTCTGCAGATATGGGGTTTTGGCCAGACTGAACCTATGAGGAACAGATTCCTAGGCATAGGGAGGGTGAGGGGGTGAGAGAGTGAGGAATGTCCATATTCCAAGGCTCAGAGCTGGAATTTATAGTGGTCACTCCCAAGAGCCCAAGATGTCAGAACCCAGCGCCACAGCCTGCATTAACTGGTGCTTACTGAGCTGTAGGTGTCTGGGGTCCAGCTAGGACTTTAAGGTGAGCTCACAGAAACCAGGCAGGGCTTGGCCCCCTGCTTGGAGAATCTTATCACACTCTGACAAACCATTGTTCAGTTCCCGACATTTACATTTACGCATTTACACATTGTTGTCCCAAGTGCAGTGGGGAACACAAAAGAAGTCAAAATCCCTATCCTCCCAGAGTCTGTGGTGTGGCTGGAGGTTAAGATAGCGCAAGGGAAACAATGGGCCGGTACCAGCTCGAATCCCTTTGATGGCTAGAAACAAAACCTCACTGAAGCCAGCTCAAACAGGTATCTGGTCAACCACAAGCACGGCAGAGGGAAGGCAGGCTTGAGGGTCACAGGCCTGAAAGCCCCACCACGTGCGCCTAAGGCCCCTCTGCCGACCTCAAGACGGCTCCCTCTGGGTTGAATGGTTGATGGCCATCAGGACTCAGCCTCCTGTGTCATGTGTGAGGAATGGGTGAGGGCTCCCTGCCCCAAGCATTTTGGTGGGGATAACGGCAGGGCTCTGATGAACTAGAGACCCCAGCAAGGAGGAGCTGTAGGTGTCTGGGGTCCAGCTAGGACTTTAAGGTGAGCTCACAGAAACCAGGCAGGGCTTGGCCCCTGCTTGGCAGGTCGGCCTTGATGAGAGAGGGCAGGCCCCGGAGGAGAAGGTGCCCGGCCAGGGAGAGGCCAAGCGGATGCTGGTTCCATCTGCATGCTCACCTGGACCCAAAGGCCTTGTCTGTCCTGGGGGTGGGGGCGGGAGTCTGTCATCTAACCAGATGCCTTCTAAGCATGGAAGACATCTTCTGGTGTCATCACAAAACGCGCCGATTTGGGGCCATAAGGGTGTTTAGAGGAATGTTCAGTTAAGGGGCTGGAAGAAGAAAACTCTAATGGAGAATGAAGTGAGTCAGCCAGAGCAGATCTTCCAGGGCAAGAGGAGGGACAGGTGCCGGGTGCAGCCAGGCCTGGTAGGGCAGGAGGCGAGAAGCTCCGTAGCAGTTGGCGGGGCATCCTGTGAGGCCTGACGATGAGCCCTCCTTCACCTGCATGGGGGAGTCCTGCTGGGAGGGGACCCTGCATGCTCCCTCTGGCTGTGTACATCGAGAGCACAGAGCAGAGGACTGTGGTTCTGGTGGCTGGGTGCATAAATGACAAGATCAAGGCCATCTCAGCGGCACTTAACACATGTCCTGTTCTCAGGTCCAGTTTGCATTCTTGCCAACCTGTTGTGGGGGCGCAGATCAGGGAGATAGAGCCGCTGCCCTGCTTCCCAAGCCCTGAGCTCCTGGGCTTTTTGCCTCCAGGAGGACAGCTGGTGGCCTGCAGAAGGGCTGCTCCCAGGAGGGGTGGCAGCTCTGATCTCTCCTAGACGTGTTAATGGCTCCAAAGATGACTAAGTTTTTGGCCAGGGAGATAGCTCCGTGGCACGAGTGCCTGCCTGGCAAGTGCAAGGTCATGAGTTTGAACCCTGGTCCTGCAAAAGAAAGAAAAAAAAAAAAAACCCCAAAGACAACTAAGCTTTCTTCTTCCTAGGGTGGTGGCCTCAGTGTCTTGGGCTGCATACCCAGTGGGACAAATCATCTTGCTCCCCTGGTGGCTCAGGGGCTGGGGGGTCATACAACTTTCCTCACACGCTCCCTGAAGGTGGCTGCTGTCACTGTCTCTGTCTCAACAATGAGAAGTGGGTGCCGAGAAATGTTCAGGCCACCATCAGGATGGGTTCTGAATCTGTTTCAAGCCCATGGTCTCAGCCAACGCCCTGCATTGTCACCTGTGTTTCTGTGTGGTCTCCTGCAGAATCTAAAATGCTGATTTTATAAAGAGCGGGCACGGAGGCCGCTGTTAGTAACTCAGGTTCCCAAAACAAGGTGAAGCTTTACTATTTATTTCTTTACTCGTTGATTTATTCAGGTCAGGCTGGCCTTAAACTCACCATGTAGCCCAGGCTGGCTTCACACTCATAGCAACCCTCCTGCCTCAGCCCCCTGAGGGCTGGGATTGTAGCTGTGCCCCACCACATCTGGCTCTATGGATTAGTTCTGTGTATGTTTTGGAATTCTATTGTATGATCTAAATCTGGAAGCAACCATTTCCTCTCCCGATGTCTGAGGCTCAATCCAGTTTACTTCAAATAGCCTGATTAGAGCAGAAGCAGCAGGAGGCTAAAGACACCCACATCCCAGCTATTTCCTGCCCTCCTTCTCCCTTTCCACATCCCGGCAGCTTCTTCCTGCTACCTCTTCTGGAACCAGCTGACACACTGACCTACGGAGCTCACAACGCCTTGCACCTTTCTTTTGTTTAACCCAAATATTGACACATTCTCTCTTAAATATTTAGGATGCCTGGCCAAGGGCCAAGCAGTATTCCTCAAATTCCTCAAATCAATGATTAAGGGTTTTTAATCTTGTCCTTCCAACAGCACACTGGAAGGTAGGAGTGGCTGCCGAGCCCAGCAGAGATATGGGCTGTAAAATAACCACAAGGAACATTACTTCCGAGGCTGCTGCTTGTCGGGCTGCAGACTTCCTGCTGGTGTTCAGGTGTGGGTGGCTGTCCTTTTTATTGTCGTTTGTTTGTTTTTTTGAAACAGGGCCTTACTATGTAGCCCAGGCTGGCCTTTGAGCTCACAGTGATCCTCCTGCATCAGCCTCCTGAGTGCTGGGATTACAGGCGTGCTGGGATTATAGGCGTGCACCCCTGTAATCCCAGCATGTCAGCCAGGGAAGCCTTCTTATAGTAAAAATTTCCCCAAAGGCTTCTCTCTTTGGCTTTTGACTTGCCAAGTGCTCAGCAGAAAGCAGGTCCTGGCCAGACTCTGGTCTTTGCTGATTCCCGTGGCAATGTCCACTGCGTGATCCTGGCTGTACCCAAGTTCTACCTAGTGATGGCCCTGGACTGTGTTGCTGGTGGCCCTTTCATTCCTAGGGGTGTCTGTGCTGGGGACACCCAGATGCCACAAGGCATCTACCTAGCGCTTTCTCACGGCTGTCCCCATCCCCAGGCCTCTGCTTTCCAGAAGCTTCTCCAGCCCTCAGGGCCTTGTGGCTGTGGTTGGTTACATGGGGCTGCTGCTCCCAGCCTCTGGGGCACAGCTTTGCTCCATGAGGATCCTGCACCCACAAATCACGGCGGAACAAGGAAGTATTTTTATGCATGTGCCCCGCAGTCCCCTCTTTCCCTTTGAGGACTCTGCCAAAGACTTTAGGATTGGCCCTCTTGCCGGCTCCTCGCCTCGAAGGCAAACAGATCATAAATCCTGCAGGAGAGCAGTGCGGAGGTTTTAAAGACAGTGTTTACAGCCAGGCTGGGGCTCTAAAAACTGAACTTTATTCAGGATAGAGAAGAATCTACAGAGACACAGAGAAACCACACCACTCTGCCACCTGTCCCTCTTCCCCCCGGGTCCTGCTGCTTGGGCTAAGGGGAGTGGAGTGTTCGCAGGGAGATGTAGTTTGAAGACATTTATTTTTCCAGAAATTCTCTCCAGGACTCAGTGGACCTCTGCAGACACTCTGTGACTCCCATGGCCCTATACCCTGTGGTCACAAACTGGAAATATGCATGCTAAATAGCATCAGAAGGGGCCCAGCACCAGATCCATCTGCCAAAACCCTCAGAAACCTGCTTCTGTTCCTTATTTTCTACTAATTAATTAATTGCCATTATTTTTTTGACACATGATCTTACCGTGGAGCTCAGGCTGGCCTCAAACTCAGGGTGGTCCTCATGTTTCAGCCTCCCAGGTGCTGGGATCACAGGCATGTGCTACCACACTGGGCTCCATTTTCTTTTTGTTGTTTTTGAGACAGTCTTGCTCTATAGTTTAGGTTGGGTTTGTGCTTGTGGAAATCTTCCTGCCTCAGCCTCTGGAGTGCTAGGATTACAGAGGGGCACCACTGTGCCGACTCTGCATTCCTGACAGAAAGTCCTGCCCAGAGGCAGCTCAGAAGGGCCCCCGGTAGGCCTGGAAGGGAAGAACTTTTGCCTGGAGGTGGGGTGACTCGGCCCTCTAGTGCCAGCACCATTAGTTAAAAACAAGAAAGATGGTTCCCTGTGGTAACTCCTGTCCCCATCTTGCCAAGGGGGTCTGAAGAAGCTCTGCTTCCTCTTCCTCTTCAATCAGTAGCAGGCAACACCTGACTCTCTGCCCCTGCATGTCCCCATGGAGGTCCCTGCCGGCTACCCTGCTCAATGTGACCTGCATCAGCCCTGCCCATGTGGCCCACACTCCCCTTTCTTCCTTGCCTGTGTCCCAGTCCCTAACTATGGGATACTGAGCTCTGGGACTGCAGTGATCGGGACGGAGGACCTGCTGTATAGGTAGGGAAGTGGGGCTCTGGCAGTGCACTGACTGTGGGGGCTGGGCTGGCCCAGTGGGTTTGTGACCCTCATGTCTCTGAAGTTCCTGCTACCACTGTTCAGTCACTGTGACAACACAGAAACATCAGCCAGTATGGTGATGCATGCCTGTAACCCTGGCACTTGGGGGCTGAGGCAGGAGGATCGCTGTGGGTTCCCTTGGCTACTTGGCTTAAGGCCAGCCTGAACAGTATAGTCCTCTGGAGTTGGACAGAGGGAACTCTGCTGAGCGCTTTCTGCCAGTCCAGGGCTCATAGTCACCACCCCAAAGGTTGCACATTTGTCCCAACGGTGCGTGGTCCAGCTGGCCCCAGCTGTAGCTGTGTCTGAGGTTCTGGTTCTACCAGTCTCTGGACAGAACCTCCCAGTGCCAAACTACAACTGCCTTTCAGATCGCTTTAAATCCTAGCAACCTGCACTTGTGGGCCGTCACCCCACTTCACAGGGAGCAAAATGAGACTCAGAAGGCAGAGGTGCACCCAGGAGGCAAAGCTTCGAGGCCCAGGGAGTGTCCGCACCCAGGTCTCCCAAGAGCAAAACTCCCTCCCTCCCTCCCTCCGAGCTTCCTCTCCTTTTCACCAGGGAAGTGAACCCGGTATGCCCTAACCCTGGGCTATATCCCCTTCGCTTTTTAAAATTTTATTCTGAGATGGAATCTTGCTGTGTTCCCCAGGCTTGCCTTGAACTCTGGGTCCTCTTGCCTCAGGTGTCTTGAGTACCTGGGACTGTGGCAAGTGCCACTGTCCCTGGCCTGCACTGTTCCCACGGCAGAGACACCACGCATGGAGCAGGACTCACGATTCCAGTTCAGGGCGTTCTCAGCTCTTTTCTTTATGAAGGGGATCGGGGTCATAAAGTGTTTTGTTGGCTTCTTCTCTTTGCCTCCCTAGTTTTCCTCTTCCTCCTTCTGTTTCTTTCTTGGTCATAGGGTGTGGACAGGCCTCAAGTCCTTTGTAGGCCTGTGTTTAAAAAGTCAGATTTGGGCGTTGGGCTTAGCAGTAGAGCCCTTGGTCCTGGCTTTCCTCTGAAGATAATTTTAAGCTCTCAGAAGTCTAACGCGCCCCTACTCCTTCCACTCAGGTTTCCCACTATTAATACTTTACATTTGTGGGTCCTCCTGCTTCCCCTGTGCCCATGCACGGTGGATGGAGGTATCACACGGCACCCATAGCCAACGTGCAGCCTTCTCCGCGCTGGTCCAGCTGCTGACCCGCTGCTCCGCCTCTGGTAGGTTCCATCTCGGGGACACACACGTCAGGCAGTCACACAAGTCCCTTTCCCTCTTGTCACCTTGTCACTCGTCCACTTGGCTGGCGATGCGAACCATGGAACTTTGTTCCTTGTCTTATGCAGGACAGCAAACACGTGGCTGTCCGGGCTTTACATCCTCTTTGGCCCGCATGGTTTTCTTAGCTCTGTGTCTTCCCGGCCTCGCGGAACATTGGCCTTCATGACGCAGGTGCCCACTGGGTCTGCCCGTGCTTCCCCTGTACCCAGGCTCCAGCCTGCCATGGGGCACACCAAGGCTAAGAAGGTACCTATGACTGGCGCTGTGAGGTTAGCTTCTCTGTCACCCTGTTTTCTCCACCACAGTTTCCATTTTCCACTTTATGACTGGTAAATGTTTTGTAAAGAGATCACACCAGTAGCCTGTTGGTTACAGTTGGGTCTTTTTTTCTTTTTTTGGCTTTTTTGAGACAGGGTCTCACTGTGCAGTTCAGGCTGACCTTGAGCTCACTTTTGTGGCCCAGGCTGGTCTCGAACTCACTCTGATCCTCCTGTCTCTAGGCTCCCAAGTGCTAGGATTACAGGCGTGCGCCACCATGCCTGGCTTACAGTTGGGTCTTGAATGTCCCCCAAACAGCCGTGTGTTAAAGGCTTAGCACTCAGTTTTGCACTACTAGGAGTGGCGAAACCTTGAGGGGGTTGAGAATGGAAGGAAGCGAGGTCATTGGGGTGTGACCCGGAAGGGACATTCATGACCTGGGAGGGACCTTGGGACCCTGGTCTCCTCTTGTGTCTTTCTTATGCCTCTGGCCACCATGGGTGAGCCCCTTCTGCCTTCACTGTCAACAGAAATCTTTCAACTCAGCCTCACAGGGAACAAGGCAACAAGCATAGACTGTGATGAGGGGACCCTATAAACCTGAGCCCACATCAACTTCTCTTCCTCATACATTGATTACCTCAGATATCTTGTCACAGTAATGGCAATGTAAGTACCACACCAGTGTGTCTCTACTGACGACTTCCTTCTCAGTGGCGGCCACGAGGTCTCTTCAGGGATGGTTTTCCATTTTGATTCTCCCTCTGCCTTTCTCTGACAGCTGTTGTAAACGAGCTTCACCTTCAGCCCTGATGTGTATATATCAGCAACCCCCTGCCAGGCCTGGGGGCATGTGTCTATAATTCCAGCACTCATGAGGCTGAAGCAGGAGGATCTAGGTGAGTTTGAGGCCAGCCTGGACTACCTAATGAGTTGAAGGCCACCCTAAACTACACAAGGAAGTCTTGTCTCAAAAATAAAACAAAACAAAGCAACAGGCAACCAGAAACAAAAACAACCTCCTAATAGATTGATGTATAGAACTGTTCTCAAGCAGCACAAAGAGAAGTACTAATTTAAGTCTGTTTTGACAAAAACTTAATTTGTTTTTAAAATATTCATCTATGTGGTACCAATTTTTTTTTTTTTTTTTTTGTAAGACGCATGGTGTACTCAGAGTTTGGTGTTGAAATGCACAAACCATTTCCTGACAGAAAAGCTCAGGGCTCAACACCCTCTTTTTATGTGGACAAAGAATGTTTCCATAAAAATTCTCACCTGGCCTATTTGGGAGGATGGAGGGAGAGAAAAAGGTCAAACTTGTATGCATCTAGGGAAGAAGCAAGGGCTATAAAGTTATAAAGTTAAAGACAAGACAACCACAGTGACTTTACACCTATTCTACCTGTTTGTTCTTAGGTGGGTGTGGGAAGGGTGGGGAAAATCTATGACTTTATAACATTTTTCCCCCTGAAGCTGGTGACTAAGACCAATGCCTTTGCACAGAGCTACATCTCCAGCACGTTTTAAAAATTTTAATTTTGAAAAAAAAATTTAATTTTGAGACAGGTGGTTAGGTTAAGACAATTGTTAGGTTATCCAGGCTAGACTTGAATTTGGAATCCTCCTGCCTCAGCTTCCCTAGAGTGCGGGGCTTATAGTCATGCACCACTACAGCTGGCTTATTATTTTTTTTCCCAAGGTTTTTTCAACTGAAAAATTTGTGATATAAAGAGAAAAATCTGTAATGGTGTACAATATACAAATGAACAAGAACACTGTACAACAGCTGTCAGAGAAAGGCAGAGGGAGAATAAAAATGGAGAACCATGCCTGGAGAGTCCACCATTGAGAAGGGAGTCATCAGTAGAGATACGCTGGAGTGGTACTTACCACATCCAAGAACCAATGAACCTCTCTATAATTTTATATCTGCAAAATTAAGTTTCTGAAACTATGAAAAGACTTATCAAAGCACTACACCTGGTTTAAAGCAAAACTATTTTTAAGACTTCCTCCCCTCTCAGTAGACTATTTAAAACTATAATAAAATAGATTATTTTTCTTTGCAATCTGCTTGGAATTTTCTGGTTATTTTGAAGACTTTCCCATGTAGATTATTAGGTGCTTGTTTATTTGAGACAGGGTCTTGCTATGTGGTTCAAGGTGACTTTGACCTCTCCGTGCAGCCCAGGCTGGCTTCGAACTTGCTGAGATGCTCTTGTTTCAGCCTTTTGAGTGCTGGGTTTCTAGGCGTGCACCACCACCTCTGGCTTAATTAGGAATGTGAGCAGGTTTTAGAACCTCTAGCTTCTGGGTGAGGAGGGGAGAGAAGCAGAAAGCCTACATTCGCGGCTAGGACCCCCACAGAAGGAGCAGACAGGTGGGAACACTCTGTGTGTCCTTGGGAGAATGGCTTCAAGTCTCAGAGACTACATTGTTGGCAGAGAAGGAGAGAGAAAGAGAGGGAAAGAGAGAGGGGCGGGAAGCACGTGGTGCTTGGCCATTGCCGAGGACCCGGATGTGGTCACCCTCCTTGTGAATTTCCGGCTCCTGACCTTGGCTGTTCAGCTAATGAACTATATAGGAACAGAAGCCAAACCATTTCATCTGGCTGATTTGTGTCTCCTCGTGCTGCCACTACTTCTAAGGCCCAAAGGATCTTGGGTATTTTAGGAGATTAAAAGACAACAAAATTGGGGGTA
The DNA here is from genome assembly GCA_004027915.1 of Capromys pilorides. Taxonomy (NCBI): domain Eukaryota; kingdom Metazoa; phylum Chordata; class Mammalia; order Rodentia; family Capromyidae; genus Capromys; species Capromys pilorides. Next base: position 18,372 of record PVKN010010650.1, read on the forward strand.
GTGGCTCATGCCTCCAAGTTTTGGAGGCTGAAGTAGAATGATTTCAAGTTTAAACCCAGCCTGGGCAACATAGCCCGAGATTCTGTTTCAAAAAAAAAAAAAAAAAAAAAAGGCTGTGGATGTAGCTTAGGGGGAAGGTCCTGAGGTCAAACCTCAGCCCTGGGGAAGAAATGTGTTGGCATCCCACAGCATCAGGCCTGCATCTCTCCTGTCTCAGGTGAGCTCTCCCAGACCCTGGCTCTAGAAGAAGGGCTCAAGTGGCTCACACCTGTGATCCCAGCTACTTGCAAGGCTGAGGCAGGAAGATCACAAGTTCAAGGCTAGTTTGGCCAACTTAATGAGATCTCGTTTCAAAATAATAAAAAGAGAGGGGGATGCGGCTTAGTGGGAAGGACTGCAAGGAGGAGGACGAGGAGGTGGCCCAGGCAGGCGTCTGTGAAGGAGGCGGGCGCAGGAGGGTGGCTTCTGCTGCCCCTTCCTGCACTCCTTGGGCTGCACCCCACAGGCCCTCTGGGTGTGGTGGCTCAGGTAGGGCGGGGCCATGAGGGGCTGCAGGCAGTCCCCTGGGTCCCCTTGGGCTTTCCCTGCTGCTGTGGCTGTGGCTGCATGAGTGGCTGCTACTTGCCACACGCTGCAGATTGCACAGTTGCCACTCAGTGGTCTCGCAGGGGCGCAGGCAGCTTCTTTCATAAATACACAGTGGTTGCGTTCCTGGGGGAGCTGGTTCCACACACCCCGATTCTCTTTCCTTTCTTTGCTCCTCCTGTTCCCCCATCTCCATCTCTTGGTCCAACTTCCCAAGGGTGAAAGATCTGTCTCCCTGCGGTGAGCTGCGGGCCCAGGAAGCAGATGCGCTTTGCCTCCCCTGTTCAGGTCTGTCAGGCCTGCACCCTCCACGCCTGTTTATTAATTTCCTCCTCCCCACCCTGCCACGTGCTGTGCATCCTGCTGGATGCTTGACGCAAACCTGTTTTTTAAACGTAGAGTTACTCTGCACATAGCTAAAGACTTGCTCAACCAGATGAGACTGCTGAAGGCCCTCCGGCCTCTCCCCTGTTCACCCTGACCACCACACACTGTACCCTGCCACTGGGTCCAGGCTTTGTCCCCCTCCTCCCATCCCCTGGGGCCTCCTGTCTGTGTCCCCCAGCCCGGGCCCTTGCCTGGCCCATGGGAGCCGGCAGCAGAGTGAAGCCAGCCAGGCTGTGTTCCCAGAGCCAGATGAGTAGGAGAGAGATCTGGTCTCAGCCAGCCAGCAGGTAAGTATTAGTCACGCTGGGCACAAACAAGCCTGGAAAACCACACGCAGCCAGCTGTGGCCAGCGGTGTCCCGGGCTGTCGGCCTACAGACACCTCTGTGCGGCATTAGGAAAGAGTCTCCACTTGTTGTCCCAACACAACCAGCTGCTGGGAATTAGATGGTGAAGATGAGAGGCGAGGGGGTGGCTTTGGGGACACAAGGGGGAGGGCCCGCGGCTCCCGGCACAAACAATTCTCGCAACTCCCAGGCAGGCGGGGAAGCACCCCAGGGCAGGAAGGTGGCCCTCACCTTCTCCTCGCAGAGAGAACCACGCCTGGAGCAAGCTCCAGCCCCTTGGGCATCTTTCTCACCCAGCCCTTGGGCCCCAGGGCTGAAAGTCAGTTCTGTCAGCCAGGAGAACGCCTCAGGATTCTTCTCTGCCTTGCTTTGGGTGCGATTTTTTCACTTTAAATCTCAGAGTGTAACCCTTGATTTAATTTCTATTCTCTAGGGAACTGGACATCCACTGAGCTGTTTCTTTAGGATTCGCTTCCGTAGGGGGTCCTTATGCCTGAAGTGTTTCTAAAATAAAGGCCAGTCTTTCACACTGAAGCCTTCAAGTTTCTCATGCATTTCATTCATGCACTTACGATTTAATAATCCACTGAGTAAATGTTTATTTAGTGCAGGGCTAAGTTTTCTGGATATCTCCTTGTCTTCTTACGATAACTCTTCTAGAATACAAGCTCGGTGGGCCGGTGAGATAGCTCAGTGGTCTAAAGCCCCTGCTTAGGCAAGCTTAGGCAACCACAAGGACTGAGGTTCGATGCCTGGTACCACATGCTGTGCCTGCTTCACCCCCAGGGCAGGCTGAGCTGGCCATAACATAAATAAATAAGCAAAGTTAAAAAAAAAATAAATTATAACAAGCTCTGTGCAGGTAGCGAGGTAGTTAGGGCTCGAACCCGTGCAGGGCCTATAGGGATTTGCTGCAAAAAGCAAATATGGTGAGAAGCTTTGCTGTCCCCTCTCTGGGGGGTAAAATGATGCTTGAGGCTTCAGAGCTGAGAACAGGAGGGTTGGAATTTAATTTCCTCCGACCCCTAAGGCAACATATGGTTAAACCATGAGGGAGGAGTCTGAGGGTCCCAAAGGAAAGATTTTGATTTTTCTGGGGTGTCAGAGGAAGGCTGAGAAAGGGGTAGCGTTGGTTCCCAGATGTGGGGTGGATAAGCCCCGCATTCGATCTCAGAGGTTTGCTGCTGGTGAAAAGAGGTTGTCCAAGCCCACATCTATGGGGGGAAGCAGCCTACTGCCTCAACATGAATTCCTACCCGAGACTGTCAGCGCCCGGCTGTGGGTGGAGTTCTCTGTCCCCGTGGGCTCCAGAGAAGCTGGATTCTCAACAATTTTTCTGCCTTCCTTTTGTACAATTTATTTATTTCCTTACTTATTCATTTTTTGAGACAGGGTCTCACTGCACGGTCTGGGCTGGCCTTGAACTCACTACAGAGCCCAGGCTGGCTCAGCTCAGTATCTTCGTTCTGCAAAAACATCCTTGCATGGCTCTTCCGGTTTTCTAAGTCTAAGTCCTTTTCAGAGTCATTCTAGGGGCTCAGTTCTTGGGCTGAGCTCACGCCTGTGAAATTCCCCGGCCTTACCGAGGGAGGCCTGCGAGCAGCTCCGGCCGCATACTTTCTCTCCCTCCCACCGCACTGGAAGGGAGAGGAAACGCGCTCGGCTGCCGTGGGGACTCATCTCCTGCCAGCAGCGCGGAAGGGCGCGTGGGAGGACCGGCTCCATGGCAGCAATAACAGGAGAGCCGGGAGCAACAGCGCTCAGCAGGGTCTTGGGCAACTGGTGTGCCCAGCCAGCAGCTTCTCTGTTTATAGTGGACTGTTTTTCTGTCCCGCTAACGATGGTCCCCAATTGCCTCTCCCCTACCCGCATCCGCTGCACAACACACTGAATGGTCCCGTTGCAGGGGCAGAGGAATGGCTTGCAAAAGTCGCCTTTTGGTCCTGTTTTCGATAGTGCAGCGTCATAAGCCTTTGGGTAGAGGACGGACGGCCATGCTGTCATGGAGCCTGGCCCCTGGGTTTTGTGGTGGAGGCCACCATGGGACTTTCTTGGGCAAGGATTGAAGAAACCTTTCTATCAACTCCCCTCCTCCCCAGGGTGACTATGACCAGAGTGGAAGGCACAGATGGTGACATCAACCCGAAGCTGACTTCCTCTCGGTCCTGCCTGTCAGCTCCGGGTGAGCTCGGAAACGACACTTCCTCCTCCGCCGCGGTCCTGCGGCGGCCTGGTCTGGGCTCAGAGGCTGCAGGAAGTCGCGCATCCTTCTTAGCCTGCTTGCATCCTGGTGGCCGGAGGATGAGAAGGAAGTGGCAGATGTCAGGCCGCAGTCTTTCAAGCTCACAGTCGGCTCCGGAGTGCGCGTGGGACTTCAGATAGCGGCTTCCCAGTGGCTCTGCTAGTGCTCAGCGGGGTCGGAAACGATCCGTCACCGCGACTCAGGGGAGTTATTTTTTCTTGTCACTTTGCTAGGAAATAAAGTCAGGAGCGAGCTGCTCTCTTCCAGCTGTGCGCGATGCCTGTGCCAGCCGGGAGCGGGCCCCCGGGACCTCCTGGAGTGCGGAGGTTTGTGCTGCGCAGGGCGGCAGCCCTCCTGCCCGCAGCAGCCCCTGCTGGGGACGCTGGCTGCCAGCTGCCAGGTCTTGAGATCCGAGGGCTCCTCCAGGACCCTTCCTGTGTCCTCACTTGTGACCAGGAGCCGGGAGATGATGTGGTCTCAGGTGGGGTCTCAGGTGGGGTTTGGGGTGTGCTGCACC
>PVKN010010651.1:0-22410 GCA_004027915.1 Capromys pilorides
TCATAGGCTTCCATAAGGCTGATTTCTAATCCTGGTCTTTCACCATATTTCAAAGTAACTTTTGTGTTCTACTTTTTATCTGCTGAGCAACTGAGGCTATTATTAAAGGATACAAGTTTTAGTACAGAACTGTCTTATTATCTTAGATCTTTACTGATACCCATAAAGGTTAAAATATATACGACAGAAATAAAGACTTACACTCAATTCTTTAACTTCAAACCACTCCACAGCCACCGATTCTACACTACAGCAAAATACACTCTTATCTATTGGGTTGATACAAAAGGCAAATTCACTGCAGAGAGAGGCAGGAAACAGGTGCCCTGGGAAGAAGGGGTACAGTGATATCAGAAAAAAGCGGTGGCCCCACGGTGGCCTCAGAAAGAAAGAAGCTAGAGAATCACAGTGGCCCGCTGCAAGGTGTCAAAGGTGGAACGGGCCTTGTGGAGCCAGGCTGGAAGGAAACGTGAGGCCCTACGGCACTGGGAGAAGAGGCTTATCATCAGGTGCTGGGCGAGCTGTCTCTAGGCACCGCCTGCTGCCCTGCCAGCTCCTGGTCTATTACTCATTCACAGGACCTCAGCCACGCTCCTCCTCTCCAAAGATCAAAGACTGCTAAATTGACAGACAACGGACAGGAACAGGAACGCCTATTGTGTGCTTGCATCCTTCATCACCTGAGAGCTCCGGCTGTGTGAAGATACTGGCCTTTTTGTGTGTGCACTTCTGTCATTTCCCTATGAAGTTGTGGAGTCTGTAGCAAATAAGATGGGGAGATTTTCCATGTCCAACCAGCGTGGCATAATGTACTGGCAACCAGGACCTGACTTTTCTACATGGTTCTTGCTATGGCCTTTGTTATGACATCTGAGAAGCAAATACAGACATCTATTACAGATTTCTCTTCATCGACATATTCTTTTACCAAATACTTTTGAGCAATCACATTCAAAGCGTGTCTTGGGGACTACAAGGATACAAGATGAACACAAAATCACTCCTGCTTCCTAGAACCTTGAAGTAAAGGCTGTTTCTTGACATTCATCAAATACCAATATTGGCCAAAGGGTGTTGGTCTGTTCACGGGTATATTTAGTCCATGAGACAGACGCCTCTCCTAGACTTTACATGATTGTGAAATGAAACACAGAAAGACTAAAGCAATTTTGGGAGCTGAATTTTGTTCCATCAAAAATCTGTTTACTGTAACTACCCCCAAAACTCCTTAACCCCTCAGGCTTCAGAACACAGACTCTACATATATTTGGAGACGAGATCTTCATGAAAAGAAACGTGTCGGTCTCACTTACTCGTACAAGCATAGGAGTTCACACACAGACATTCAAGTGTAGAGAAGATCAGGGGAAGCCACAGGACTGCAACCTAGGAGAAAGCCCTCAAGAAAGAAGCCCGTCAACAAACTGAGCTTGGACTTCCAGCCTCCAGAAAAGCAATGAAACAAATTTCTGTTGTTTAAGTTATTCTGTCTATGGCATTATATTCTGGGGGCTGCAGCAAAACAGTACAGCTGCTTGCCCAAGAACAAGCAGAAGAAAAGACTTTCTCCAGAGTTCAGGAACTCAGGACTCACAAATACTGGAGCTGGCACATGTGCAAAGAGAACTGTCTCATGCAAGCAGTAAGAGCTAAGGTCCACACAAGTTGGTATGGTTGTTTAAAGAAAGGCAAGGTTTCTCCCAGAAATATTCTGGGAAGCTATATAGCACACAAGGTTATAGCATGTAAGCTGCCAAATGAAGTGGACACAGGACTGAGGAAATCCAGGGGGAGGGGCGTGACAGCACAGAGGTAAATGCACCTTAAGCTTAGACAGCTAAGGATCGGGTACCATGTTCAGCAAGTGAAATTTTACTGATTTTTATTTTTTAGTTATTTTATTTTATTTTTTTTTGGTATTATGGCCGGCTCAGCCTGCCCTGGGGCTGGGGCTGGCACAGCATGTGGTGCTGGGGATCGAGCTGCAGTCCCTGTGGTTGCCTAAGCTTGCCTAAGCAGGCGTTTCAGACCGCTGAGCCGTCTTGCCAGCCCCATCAAGTGAAATTTTAATAAGGATGGTAATTATGAGATCTACCTCATCATCTGATAGGATTTCCTGAGGGTTTTTGCTACAAGGAATCGTGCTGAGTGTTTGTAAATTTGTTTAGTCTTTATAATACCATGAAGTAGATAATATTACCTTGATTTTATGAATGAACAGACTGAAAGGAGCAAAAGAAATGTCTTAACTTGCTTGGGGTCACGCAGGCTGGCTTCTAAGCTGGACCTGCTGCTGGATGTCAGGGCAGGAGCGGACTTGCTGGCAAGGCAGCACGAGGGAACTGAGCAGAGCCGTTCACTGTAGATGGCGAGGAGGCTGAAGACACGGCTGAAGGCAAGACCGCTGGGCCAACCGCCCGAGTCCAGCACACAGCTTGAAAGCCAGGACTGCACACCAGGTAGGTGCCCCTGCACTCACCTTGGGGAGAGAATCAGGGCGCAGAACCTAGGGCTAGGAAGCAGTTCCCTAGAATCTGTGCCTCAGGAAAAATGTCAGGGTAGCAGAGGAAAATGGGCTTATTAGGAAAGAGCCCTGAGGCAGGGATAACAATTAGGGTTTTAGCCCAGTAGTGGAAAGATAAAGGCCATAATTAGAATAATTACATCTGTAATGAGGTGGAGCAACGGGTAATAGGTGCAACAGACACCAACAGCACTTGATTGCAGAACATAGGAGGTCAAGGAAAGGATCCAGGCTTCTGCAGCTATTTAACTGGTGCAGGGGGTATGAAGATAAATCTGAGACATTCGGCAGTGTAGAAGAGCTTGTCATCATGTGGATGAGGTAATAGTCCAAACAGAACCGAAGGCAGGAACTTACATGGGTTGAAAGGAAGAAGAAAACCTGTTAATAAGAGACCTGAGAAGCACCGGAAACTTCTGACTTACTCTAACAGGACTTGGGGCGCTGAAGCCAAGACAGGGGCTCACAGAAGGGAGGTGAGATGGCCAACAATGCCTCTTGACCCTGGCATGCAAAGTCAAGTGTGAGGGGTGGGAATGACAGAGTGGGTGCTGAAGAACTAGAAACCCAGGTAGCCAGCACTTTGAGAGGAAGGAAACAGGAGGGAATGGCACTTACTTAGGACAGCGAGTCAAGGACCATGAAGATTTATTTAGGGTAACTGGGAAAAAAGATCTATGGGGAGAGAGTGAAGAGACAAAATACAGAGAAGGATGATTATTCTTTGCTAAGCAAAACAGCACAAAGCCTCAATGGAGAAGGAATAGTGAAAGACAAAACAGGAAGTCTTTGATTTCATGACATACACAGGGTTGGGGGATAATTCTGCTATGGCAGAGACTCACCCTTGCTATTTGTACTTCAGAGACATAGAGAAATAGAAGGAAATGGAATAGGATATGACACAAGGTGACACAACTGAAGTGCTGGTGTATAAGACCAAGAAGGAGAACCAAGGACCCTTGGAATCAGTGGTAAAGTAATGTTTTAGCTCCCCAAAACAGGCTAGGATGAAGTTATTCTCATCTGTGACAGGAAGATAAAGTAATTCATGCTACCTAGGGACAGGTCTCTGTGTGGGCACTCGAGCACTGCTTCTCAGTTCAATCCGCACAGCAGAAGACACAGTAGGCAGCCAAACTCGATGTTGAATATCTGCACCTGATCTGTTCTAGATGATACACTGTGTCAACTTGAGCATTTTAGGTTAACCGAGTGACTCAGCACGGGGCCAGGGTCCTAACCTTGTAAACATTCTAAACTAGTGGGAGAGGAGGGCAGGGACTGTGTGGGTGGAGAGCCAGCATACACTATAAGGGAGGAAACAGACTTGTGTCCCCTTTAGCTCTTGTTGCCTTTGTTGACTTCTGCCACCTTGAGCTGCTGCCCCTATGCCACCCCACTCTACCTTGGAGCCAGCTGAGTACAGACTGAAACCTCTACAAACTGTGGAGGTATTTTGTCCCAGCAAAGAGAGAAAATTAACCAAGATAGCATCGGGTACAGGGAGTGGGGCTGTTGCTGTGACTACATCTGAACACTTGGTTCAAAATTCTTTGGCATGGTTTGTGCTAAGAGTTTGAAGATAGCACCTAAAAGAGTAGAGCTGGAATGCCTAATGTCATGGGACATTCTGTTCTGGTCAGAGTGCAGAAGACCAGAAAGAAGGCTGATAAGAATCCTGGTAAAGGCTGACAGAAATCCCATCAAGACTAGGCTCAGGAGGTTTCTGATAGGAAGAAGGGCAGCACTCACTGCTAGACTCCAGAAAATACATGTAACAACTTGGCAAAACTTAGCCTTCATTTTACTCCTGTCTAGAAACTTTTCTTGAGACTAACATTAAGGGCACTGGACTAATTAATCTGGCAGAAGAAATTTCAAGGCAGCTGAAATTGAATGTTGGGACTCGGGCATGGCTACCGTTGGGGGCTTTTAGTCAGGTTTATGTAGCGAATCAAGAACAAAGAGCCCAGCGGGATGATTTAAACCACTGAGTTTGGCCAGAAGGAAAGCTCCAGTAAAATTATGAAGTACAAAGAGAGAGCTGAGAAGGTCTCCATCACTGAGAAGGAACAGGACAGGAAAGATGGTCTGATGGCATCACAAGAAGCAGCAAGTGTCCTCCACCCTTTTCAGACTCAAAGCTGCGAAAGTGAAACACCTTGCTTTGAAAAGAAAGCCTCAGAACACCATATATCAGAATGGTGACAGCACAGAAAATTTGTTCCAAAAAACTGGATTCAGTGCTCAGCAATCCAGGGACTCTTATCCCCTACACCAATAGAGGGAAACCTGGCCCCTCCTTCTCTACCTGACAGCAGCTTTGGCATCATCCTTGTGGTGCTGGCTTTAGGTACACACAGAATGCAAGAGTTATGTGGTTAAGAAGGCATCCACCCTGATTTCAGAAGGCCTGGGAGGCCAGGCAGCGTGGTCTTGGAGGGCAGTGTGTGAGGCTGTATGAAGCTGGAGGCGTATTGGAGACCCCCCCCAGTTTGGAAAATCTAGGAATGTGGATCATCCAAGGAAAGCTGCAAGGAGGGAGCTGCCTGACTGAGGGAGCCATAACCACTGGAACTGCCATAGGAATAGAGTCGCTCAAATCCTTCAGCACTCACAATTTGCTACAGATTACCTCAGAGGCTGGACACAGAAATACAAGATGGTATTTATCCTGCTAGATTTTGGACTTGTTTTGGTCCCAATCCTTTATATCCCCATTTATGACTTTTGCAATGAAAATGTTTATCTTGTGCCACTGAACGTTGAAAGTGTTTAACTTCTCATTTGTGCAGGGGCTTGCAGCTGAGAACGTGCCGTAAATCTTAGAGACTTGGACTTTTCGGTAATGCTGAATCTGCAGGGCTTTGGCAACAGAGACGGACTATGTGCCTTTGCATAAGTGAACGTTCGTAAGTTTTTGAGGGCCAAGGGCAAAATGTTATGGTTCAAATGTAAGGTAATGTAGATAGATGTACTACTAGTTCTTAAGGGTTGTGAAACCTGTGCTATAATGGTCAAGGTTTGAAATAAGAAGGTCTTTGTGTTTGGAAAATGGTTAAAGAAATGTGTCTGGATACCAAGTTGACAAGGGACAGGTTATAATGTTTGATATACTACATCAACTTGAGAAGTTTAGAATGTTAACTATGCAACTCAGTACAGTAGGGAGCCAGAGCCCTTATTTTGTAAACATCCTAAACTTGTGGAAGAGGAGGGCACAGAAACAGTGCGGGCCAGCACACAGGGGAGGGAAAGAGGCTTGATACATTGTGGTGCTCTTGCTGCTTTTGCTGTTTTCTGCCACTCTGAGCCATTGTCCCTGTCCAATGCCACCCTGCCTTGGAGCCAGCAGATTATAGACTAAAACCTCCTCAAAACTTTATTTTTTTTTCTAATTCAAAAGGGATGAGAAGGGGACTGAATTTGATGCATTTCATCATCCATTTGGTACACTGTGAAAAGGAAATAATTTGCCAGTCTTCTTGGTATGGTGTCTAGCTTCTATGGACTTGGGCTGCAAACACTGACAAAGTATACAGTTACCTTTTTCTCTGCATGTAGAGAGTAGTTAGTTAACCAGGGGAAACTGCTGCAGGATTTAAATAGTGTGAAAGTACACTAGTGCAAGGAGGCCTAACATTTCGTTGTATAACAATTAGTGGCTGGCACAGAATTCTCTCTTAACCAGCTGGCAAAGTCTGCACTTTCCAAATGGTAGTTCACTGTGCATGAGAGCTCTCCAAGCAGAGGGAAATGGTCCAATCTAGTAGTAGCCTCCAATTCTCCAACTGCTTTTTTCCTCCAGGGTACTTTTTGGTCTTTTCTTCTTTCCTTTTGCATGAACTGCTCCCACACTTCTGACTTTCACACCTGGAGGCTGCAGCCCTTGCAACAGTAAGTGGCTCTACACTGTGAACTCTGGACTATTTCTCATGATTTCCCACCATTTAGTTGGGGATAGTCATCTTGAGACTCATGTTTGAAGTCCAAATTGTCTACCAGTGTGACCAGAAACAAGGTAAGACCCAAACTCCAGGACCCTGCAAAGCCTTTCCTCTCTTCCCTCACTTCCTCCCTCCCTCTCCAGAGGCCAGACCCAGATTACGCTGAAGGCTGTCAATATAGCAGGCAACACACTATGAGCTCTTCCCAGACATTCTTCACATCCTCTCAATACTACGCCTCACAATATTACTCCTGGCTTCTGGGCCATGAAGAAATGGAAGCACAGAATTACATCCAGTACAGAGACCAAATTTGAACCCAGACTGTACTGATTATAAACTCCAGGTTGGAAGCTGCGTGCTCACTATCTGTCAAAGAAAATGAGCTTTTATTAAAATGATTCAATTTCAGTTTTTCTTATTTGACCACAGTATCTAACTGATCTCTGTCCAATACGGTTATATGGCCTAGGACCCCCATCATTTGTCAAGCCTCTGTGTAGGAGACACACGACTCAAAGGCACCATAGTGCTCAGGAAATATGGAGAAAAGATGTTTCTTTGGACACATTATAACTGATTTTCACGGGATGTGTCAAAGTTTTCTATGTGGATTAGTAAATAAGTCATGAGCAAGCCAGACTAGTGGATGCTAAGATCTCAAAGCATGCCAACCTGGGTCCTTGAGGTATGCTTTAAATGCAGAAAAGCGCAACTGGTGATAATTCCAGTGTTTCAAATGGGCCTGCAAAATGCTTGCACTGGGACATGTTTTACCTAAATAAAGCACAGAGGCTCACGATGAGAGCAACACACATCTCACTTTTCTACCAATACAAACCAAAGTTCACATCGCTATACAATAGTTTCAGCTGGTATGATTCACATCTGAGGCCCAAGTTTTGACAAATACGTGTTGTATCCAGGAAGGCTAAGAACAACCAGAATGGGAAATGAGACTGTGGAAACCACAACTATGTCAGCGTCAAGTCCAAGCTCCAAGCTTCTGAAACGGGCTCTTGGCACACAGAGCAGCATTATTTTCAAATGCTCTCATTATTCACATGACATTGCTCTCATAGCTCAAAGTAAAATTATAGTTTATTTCTTCTAATATGCCCTCTCTGAAAGGGGCTAGTCTGGGAAAACAAACAAACAAACAAACAAACACCACACATGAAACATACCTTCAATCACAACTACTTTAAGGTCAATGCCCAGATGTTTCTCAAAAGCTTGATTTCTTCACTTCTTCCTTACAACTTTACAACCCAAATTTCTCCTGCCATGTTACACAGAGATTTACTTCATTGTTGACATTTCTGACTGCACAGGGATCTCTATGGTGGGAAGTGGCAAAGCTAGTTCTTTTTCGAAAACAAAATTCCAGGAAATAAGATATTTAGAAAGGTAATATAACCCAGAATCCTAACATAGTACCCCATTTACTCTACTCCAAGAACAGTGATTCTTGTGAAATCAATAATGTTCTTTAGGTCCAACAGGTGTGCCTGTGCTCGTGGCCCTAACGACAGGAAATATCCAAAGCCTCAACACACGACCCTAAAGGACTGGCCCAGGAGCGCCAGTTCCTGCTTCTCCACAGCCCGTTTCCTTCCACCCATATGAACAAGACAGGGCTTTCTCAGCACTTCTTTACTAATCAAGGCAGGATTCCTAAACATTCCTCTTTGGGAACCAGGGGTTCAACTCAAAAGAACTCTTAAGATGAAAGGGCATGTTTTCTTATGATCCTCCTGCAAATGCTCTCGTCAATGGTCTTGAGACTATTCAGAGAAAATTAACAGTCTTGAATATAAAACATGAAAGCCACTATTGGAGTGCTGTCCACAGAAAATAGGGTAATACATTTTAACATGGCATAATTTATGTTATGTTTAAATTAAAAACATTAAATATAACCTTAATTTAATCATCTCCCTTTAGTTGGAATTCACATGGTAGATACTTATAGTTACTTAAAAAATTAAGCGGCAAAATGTACATGAAGACTATATATCTTGATATTTTAATTACGCTCAATTGAATGTACTTAAAGTGCTTTTCACGAATGACATGTGCTAAGAATATCTAATTGCACAATGACATTCTAAAATATGTGCTTTACATGTATCAAAAATAGATTAATATGAACTTACGGATAAATGAATTTTTTAAACTAAATACAAATACATTCTTTTGATTATTTGGATACAAACAAAACTATAGCGACAAAGAAAGTCTACACTAGTAAATGCCTAATAATTAATGCTACATTAAAATTTATATGTGATAACAGTATTTATAAATCTACATTTCAACATAGTTTCCATTTACTCTCTTACTAACTCACTGTTAAATGGAGACTTGAATTATATTTTACATAGCACAAGAAGTATTATTATGAACATCACAGGCACAAAGCAGATATTTAACACACAACAGCAGATGGATTTAACATCCACTGCCCAGTAGCAGCTGCTGGCTGTTCACAGGAACTTCAAGGCAGGTGTTCAACAGCCTTCCAGAGAAGCAGGCGTGAAGTCCTGGCCCGCTCACCCGGCCCACCTCTGAAGGCCAAGGCGTCAGTCCCAGTGTCCTGACCAGAAAGGCCCTCTGCCTACCATCAGGAATGTCAGTCCTTACTCCAAGCTGAGAAAAGGACCTTGGCTGAAGCCCTGCTGGTGAAGGGCTGAGCTGCATCCCTCTGAAACGGGTCCTAACTCCCAAGTGCATGAGCACGAGTTTGTTTGGAGACAGGGCTTTTAAGGAGTAACTAAGATAGAAAGGTGTGCCCTAACCCCGTCTGAGGGGGATCTTTGTAAAAAGGGGAAATCAAGTTATGGGCAACGTAGGGCCTGGGAAATGATCAGGGAGAATGCAGGGACCCAGCAATCCCCTGCCTGAAGCAGAGGTGGGAGGTCTCAAGGGAACAAACTTGCCCACACCTCAACTCTGGACTTTGTTATTTCCAGAACTGTGAAACAAATTCCTATTGTATAGGCCACTGGTGCACAGTATTTTTTTGTGGCAGCCTCAGCAAAGTGATAAACTGAGTGAGATGGCACAACTAAACGCACATCGCTAAACATAAAGCTAAACATAAAGATCACGGATGAGAGCAGTTGCAGGAGGATCATAAGAAAATAGGCTTTTCATGTTGAGTGTTCTTTTGACTTGAACCCCCAGAATTCTCCTCTTTTGATTTGGCATATAAATTAAGATCTTTAAAAACCTATATATTTTAACAACTTTTTTTTTTTTATTTTAGGGAAAGGTCTATGGGTTGTTCAGGGTCTCACTACCAGATCTGACTTGTAGTGATCCGCCTGTTTACAGCCTCCCAAGAGCTGGGATTATAGGCTGTGCCATTACGCCCAGTGGGTGGGGGGAAGCATGGCAGGCCTGGGGATTGAACATTTTAACAACTTTGCAAAGAGAATAAAGTAGATTTTTATCATGGGATTGTTTTTGAGAAGGACTTCAAACTGAAATGTCCCAGTTTTAATTTCTCAACCACATGGTGAAGCAGAAAAAAGGTTATTCAGTTTACATATTTTGCAAATATTAAGCTTCATATTTTCAGCATCATAGGGTTTTAATAGGCCTACAGAAAGAAGTCTGGCCAAGAAACCAAAGTGGGCTCTGTTTGACTGACATTAAAAAGCAATTAAGTTATACACCTGTCAAATCTGTTAACATTTGGGGGTCTGTCTGTTCTATGTGTCTATTTTGACTACTACCACCAGAATCATTTAATACTTTACAGACCTCCAATGTCTGAAGTACCTAACTGCACCAAACCTGTGACCTAACCTTTTTAAAAGTTCTATATAACGAACCCTTCCTCTATTTATCAGATAGCCAGAAGGACTGTCGTATGCTTGAGGGGCACTGAATCACACATAGTAGTATCCCTCACTCAGCCTGCAAGCCAAAGCCATTAGCAAATTGGGGCGTCCGTTTGCAAACTGGACGTTGTCTGCAAACACGACCATGCTCAGCTCCCCCACATAAGCACAAATGCAGACCTTTCCCAAACCATAAAACAAATTAAATTTACCTATGGGGACACAGTATACTCTGTCACTCTAGCAAAGAAGAGAAAAGAAGGAAACCAGATAAGAGGAACCTGGCTGGCTCAGTGCTTACCATGAGCTGGATTTGTCCCTACTGCAGTGGTACTTGTGATCCTCCACAGGCAGCCCTCAGCTAGCAGGCTGTCCCAAACACCCTCGACCTGCTCAGGCAGCTGCAACAAAGTGCCACAGACTGGGCAGCTTGCAGAAGCATCGCACGTTTCAGAGGCCGGAAGTCTGGGGCAGGGTGCCAGCATGACTGGGGTCTGGCACGGAAGGGCCCTCCTCTTGGTTTACAGCCCATCTCCTCTGTGTCTTTACACGGCAGAAATGATGAAGGACTCTGTGTGCCCCCCTTAGACAGGTACGAATGCCACTTAGGAGAAGCGCTGCCTTCATGACAGAAATCACTTCTGTCCGCAGCCTCCTAAGACCACACTATGCAGGGTACTGATTCAATACGTGAGTAGTGGAGAAAAAAAACAAACATTCAATTTATAGACTCCATAAACCCTTATAGAGCAAATACTTCTTCAGTTTTCACCCTCAGTCTAAGTAGAAGTCACTTGGAAAAAGAGCTTCTCGCTGCCACAGACAAGCAACACACGCTGCTGCCAGCCAAGGCCCAGTCCCCACCCCCAGAAGCCTTTCGCATGAGCTGTGGTAGACCTGCCTCCTCAGCATCTCAGAAATCTCCAAATTTGGATATTGCCATGGTTAACTTTTTTTTTTTTTTGCTGTTCGTTGGCTCCTTTTCTAAGCCTCTTCTTTTTTGATGATTCCTCCACAGTTTTGACATGACATTATCACATGTTAACCAGTCAATAAAATCTTTTCTACCTATAACTCAAGCTACAATAAATAAACTATACCAAATTCCCCATGTTACTGTATTAGCTTCATCCTGTTCGTAAGGTTTGAAATATACTTAGGGGTTATTTATTTGCAACTTTTAGAAATGAAATCAAACAAAATAAATGGGGACTATTTAAAAGTTGATTGGACTTCTGAGTGCTCTTGGAATTCTTCTGAAATACCTGGGCTATGTAGCTCTGTGGGCATGGATCCCGCCACTCCTCAGAGTCCTTCAGCGCCTTTCCCTGGCTCTCCTGACGTAAATGCCTCTTGACTGCTCACCTATCTCTGAAGAACAGTGATGAGTACCAAGTGACCGCCCTTCCTTCCCAATTCCATGACCACTGCCTTCAGTACCAGTGCCTCCTGGTCAAGCACGTGTGCACTCAGTGGGCATGCCACACACGGCAACAGGGACTGCACAGAACTGTAAGAGGCAGACGCGAGCTATGCGCGCGGCATTCGGGCCTCAGCGCCAGCAGTATTTGCCACCATGCCTCCTAGGGACTCTGTTAGCTATTAGCCCACAGCTGTCAAGGAAGATCTCTTGGTGAATCAGTGACTTCATGTGACAAAGGCAGCCAGTGACACGATGCCTGATATAATGATTAAGCCTTCAAGTCAACAGGAATTGATGAGCAGAAGCAAAGCCTATGTACAAATTAAGAAAATCTGTACTATAATCTTAAGTCTTAGGGAAGGCAGAATATGCAAAAAATGTCTTCTAAGGAATATTCTGAATAATAAAAATAATTTAAAATAATGTAAAAACTATTAGCTTTTCATTAAACTATAAATGGATTATAAAGATGTAACTATTAATAAATTATTTCTATAGTATCATTTGGGTTAATTGGCATGTCATTCAGAATGGACTTCACAGAAGTCAGTTTACTGACCATGCCTCACATCATCCCGTATTTTATAAGTGAAATATGTGCAACATACATACGTACAGTGAAATAAAATTCTTCCTTAAGAAAACTGCTGTGAGGCCACATCTCTACAGGGAGCCCTGGGAAGACAGAGATCACAGAAGTAGGACTCGGGTCCATGTCAGGAAATCTGCCTCACCAGCTCTCATTGCCAGAGCCTATGTGTGTATTACAGGAGGGAATTTTCTTCCTAATTTGACAGAATTGGATCTGAAACCTCAAGGAATTTCAGGCTCAACCCTAAGGGGTATGGCTTCATGTATATTTTATGATAGAGGTCCTTCACTATGATTCACGGCAAACTTACAAAACTCAGAGAAATTCAGAGAAGTAAAACAGTACCAGAAAGTTTTGAAGAAGGTGTAGAAACAAATGGAGTTGTGACGCAGAGCCCCTGGTGGGTGGTGCGGTCGCAGCCCAAAGCTCCTGCTGGCCTTTCACTGGACAGGTTTGCCTCTCCAACTTCTTCTCTTGATAATTACTTGAAACAGTAAAACATAACTCAGCAACTTGATCTGACTAGGGGGGACCAGGGTGGAAAAAGAAGGCCGGTCACTATATAGACGGGCCTAGCGGCTGGCAAGGCACAAACAGTAAGAGGAGGATAAACGGACCAGCAGAGTAAAAAACACGCATGAGGAGAAATAAGACCACTGTGAGAGGGGCCCAGAGAGTGGCTGCAGGGAGCGGAGGAGCCAGTGCCTGGGGTGGGGTCAGTTCTCGAGAGCCTTTGCTTCCATTTGAGGACACTTCCATGTAAACCTTCATGTACTGTGACTGCTTCAGTGAGTCTCTGCTCCTTGTCACCATGAGCGATGGGCACCAGCACCCAGTGCTGCCAGGAGGCTGGCTCTGAGGAGGGCGCTGCTGAGTTCTGGTGGTGGGAAGGCCCTTGGCTACCAATCCTGTTCCGTTTCCCATCTTCTGCACCTGGGCTGGCATCATCAGCTTTCTGGTCATCAGGAAAGGTAGGCAGCAAGAAGTCCTGCAGCTGCTGGCTGGCACTCTTGAAGATGCTCTCTTTCAGACTCAAGGTGCCAAGGTTTATCAGGCCGAGCTCCACAAAGCACCTGTGTCAGGTGCACTGGACGACAGCCCCAGCTGCTGGCAGGTGATGAAGGCTTTCCAGAGAGCCGCAAGAGTGGTGTCTCTTGGACCTCCAACTCAGGGGAGTCTTAAGACAATTCCAGCCCCTGCTGTTATCTGCCTGTAACCAGGGAAACTCCCAGGTGAGCGCAATCAACCCAGAGAATCGCGAGAGGATAGCGATGAACTGTTTGAAGCCACCAAGCTTAGGACACTGTCGGAACAAGTAATCAGGACCCTTTTCCTCCTCAGTGATGCAGAAACATTAAAATCCTTTCCACTAGCAGGCGAGTCTTAGGATAAGGACTGTCATACAGCATTGGCTAAGATGAACATCAAATCTAACAGAATGATGAAATCATATGCTAGAGAAATGGCAGAGACTCCCACAGTGCAGGAGTCAGGAGGGTAGCTCAGCGATAGAGGACTTGCTGAGCACAAAGTTCAGGCCCCACCCTCACAAGAGGAAGAGCAGAGACCTTCAGACTGGTTAGGGCAGCTGAGGCCCTCAATAAGCCACATCCAAACTCCAATAAACTTCCCTTTCCCCTGAGGGAATTGAATACTTTTACACTTATTCCCATTCAAAAAATCCAACTAAAACATTTATTTTCATAAAATCCAAAATACATGCATCAGAAGTTAAAAGGCAGGAACTGGAAGAGGAGGAGATTAGCACGTAAGCCATGTCTCAATTGTCTCACACATGCTATTGCAGTTCTCACTGTGGTCAGCAAAGCTCAGTGCGGCGGTGGCTCTGAAGGGGGGACCTGGCCTCAGCCACCTCCTCTGCTACGAGAGCACAGCGCTGCGTTCTCCCTGCCAGTGACCCGGCTGATGGCTGCGCACAGCGTGGCTACATCGATCTGCTGTCCTCCAGGAGGTGGGCTGAGACCTTGCTTCCTGCTGTGCTCCGAGCTTCCTTCACAGGGTCAGACATTGGGGGCAGACCCCACCTGCACACAGCTGGGCGACCCTGCCTGCCTTCTGCCTGAGGACATGGTGGCCTTCTGGTGGCCCCAGCACATCAGCTGGAAACCCAGGTCTGCCTACGAAGCGACAGAACAAATGACTGTTCTAAGACAAGAAGGTCCTGGGAAGGCTTATTTTACAGTAATAGAAAATTAAAAGGAAGTTGTTATTTCTATTTCATAGCCAAGAGAAATCAAGTTGTTTGCTTCTTTTGTCACATCGAGTAGGTAAAGACTTTGGGCCCCAAACTGACTAAAAGCTCATGTTCCTTATAAGATAATGGAAGGACTTCTGTTATATGTTGCTATCTTTATTAATTTTGCAATACTGTTTTTGCTTTGTTTTGTTTTGTACTGGAATTGAACTCAGGACCTTGTGCTTGCCAGGCAGATGCTTATGCTGCTGAGCTATCTCTCCAGCCCCAGTACTGGGCACTGAAATCAAGGCCGTAACACTGAGCTACAGCTCAGCCTTTTAAAATTTTTTTTGGTATATTATCTTCATTTTTGTAATCTGCCTGTCTCAACCTCCCAGAATGCTGGGGTTACACGAGCGTGCAATCACAGGTACCTGATATCATTATTTTTACTACAAATAGCTAAGATTTTTAAAAGCATTAATTTTACAAATAAAGCATCCTTACTATGCAATCTGTCAAAAATCAGAATAACAAGTTTGGGTTTTTTTTTTGCAGGACCGAGGTTCAAACTCATGACCTCGTACTTGGCGGCAGGCACTTGATCCACGAAGCTATCTCGCCAGCCCCAAAACTTGTAAGGTTTTGAATAGAACATTTCTACTTTGCCAAATGATGAACATCTATATGGTTTCTATCCTTCATGATTTTAGAATTATGATGATCATGGTTTAGAGAAGTGATCAATTTTATTAAGGAAGAGAATGGGCATAAGTACAATAAAAGATGCCCATTACAAGATCTGTCATTGTTCAATGAGTACTTAACACGATCACCCATCTCAATCATAATTTTGGTTTTAAAATTTAACAAGTAATTACAAAGTGCCTTCCGGTCACTGTGCACACGGAGCTCCTCGGGATGTATCAGTGGGCACAGAGTCTTGTCTGTCATTTAGAATGAAGGAGACCAGGGGCTGGGGAGATAGCTCTGTGGCACAAGTGCCCGCCTGGCAAGTGCAAGGTAGTGAGTTTGAACCCCGGTCCCGCCAAAAAAAAAAAAAAAAAATCAAGGAGACCAAAAAGAACCTGATCTCATGATGAGCACACAAGGCCTGTAGGGTGCCTGGCAGTGGCTGAGTGGTATGCGCAGGTAGGAAAGTGGCAAGAAGGCCAGGAGGACTGGCACGGCAGCTAGTCTGACGTCATGAGGGTAGAAGACTTTAAATTTACTTAGTATCAGGTTTGAATTTCCCTTAAAAAAATAACAACAACAACAACAAAACAACAAAGGACTGTAGTCTAGGAAAGAATCCTCAAATTATCAAAAAAGCTTAGTTAAGCGAGTGTAATGCTCTGCGTCTTAGGTGTGCCTGCATAACAAGCCCGGAAGTCCACACATCTGTAACAGACACATGCAGTACGTGCCACACTGAAGCGACTCAGCAACTTGCTATTTGCTGTCCTTTTCTGACAAAGCACAAGAGAGGCCCTGACAGGAATACAGTGAAGGCTTTAGTCTGGGAATCACAAGTTGTGCTGTTGTGTTAGGTTTCACTGAAGCTTTCAAAAGCAAAGTTACCTTGCCTAGGGACGCACCGAGCTGAGCTCCAAGGTAGAAAGACGCCCACTTTAGGACCCGGCTACGTCTTGGGCAATGAGGGAAGGAAAAGCGTCTGGGGCAGGTGCAGCCGGGATTCCAGCTGCACGTCCCAAGTCTGCTGTTGGGAGCTGGGTGACAGGTACACCTGCGACTGTTTTCTTCACGGTGCCTGAAGGATTTCTTTGTTATTGCTTTTTAAGGTAGTGCAAGGAAGCAGTAACCACTGAGACACAGTACTCCACCCTTAGAGCCTTGAGGAACCTAGCTGAGACTGGGTAGCCGCCCCAGGCCTGCCTTCCTCAGCCCCAGGTCCCGCGTCCCTCCAGCACAGAGCCTTAGCCACACGCCCTGCAGCGCCGAGCTCCTGACCCAGGAAGGGGAGGATATACACATGTATCTTTCACATGTGAAATCACACACACACACACACATGAGAAACATACACACGTGCAAGTGTACAAGTGTGAGAGCCTCACGGTCGCAGTACCTGACAGAAACTCCTACACGCCTGGCCTGATTCAGAATGTAGAAAATCAACTCTGAGGAGAAAAGGCAAATCACCAACTATTCTGCCAGACTCTGAGTGTGTAAACTGTTCCAACAACTAGTTTAGTCTTGAATTGCTCTGAATATATCAATACTATTGACAGTGACTAAAAAAATGCTCAGAAAACTGAAGTCAGATTTTTGGCAGGACTCTAAACCTAACCTGAACGTCAAAACTGAGTCTAAAAATAGAGCCAGACTCACTCTTTTTTATGCATCAATGAAAGGAGCATTTTTTAATCTTTTCGGTTACAGACATTAGTATAAAGAATAATGGGTTAAGGAATTGGATAAATTTTATTCCTTTTACCTGCCAACGACTGCTAACCTCCAAGCGTACTATCAGCTTCACTCTTCTGAAGTCTAATAAAAAACAGAGTCTGGCTAAGCACTGCAAAGTTACGAGGTTACGGAGATGAAGAGCCCCCTGTACGTTTCCCCTTTTTGTAGAAAATAGATTGTAAAACAGAAAAAGCCTTGTTCATAGAAAAGAAGGCTTTGGCCACAAGTGCAAGCCAGTCATGTGTACTAACTCCTAGCAATAACGAAGCAGAGTGGGCTCCCTAGGGATGTTAAGTCGACACCTAGCAATGCTTGGCTGAACTAAGGCAGGGACCGTTGATGTGACACAGACCCACAAGGCCCTTTGTATTCCCAACTGGAGAGACCAGGTGGTTGGAACTCACACCCTTCTAGGGTGCCTACTGGGTGGAACTAGGGAAGAACCTTGCCAAAGGCTGCAAGAGAAATGCTGGCATTAATACACACACACACACACACACACACACACACACACACACACACACAGTGAAGATGGAGTCATCCATCCCTCAGGGAGATCTAAGATGCCTAGGTTATTTGCTCCCACAAAACTGCTTACTCTGATTTCTTAAAGTGATGAGGGGGGTTGAGGGAAGGAGGCGCGAAATACTCAGGACACTGTCTGCCCACCTTTGAGATGAAGGGTGGCAACCTCATTTCACAGATATTTTAAGTAGCTATAAAGCCCAAGTGGCTCCAACTTTAAGCCTGTGTTTAGATCAGCTTTGAAAAAAAAAAAGGCTGCTCTTCTTTACAATAACTAGGCTTTGCTTCTGATGCCAGCCTGTGCTCTGTGTTTGAAATGGGCAACCACACCTGCGGAAACACGACCACCTACAGATGGCATGGAACATGCCACAGCCTGTCTCCCTGGCACTCACGTGCATGCGCAGGCCAAAGGCTTTCGCTAAAAAGAAAAGACAGCTTTAGGCATCATGCTATGGTGATGGCCCAAATCAAAAAATTAACTTTACATTCTACATTCTTAAAGAGATCTATAGTCATGTCTTTATAACAGGTTTAAAATCTAGGGACAAGCAAACAAATGCAAACTACCCAACAAATGAAACCTGCCCCCACCTGACCTGAAACACCCAGCTCTTCTGGATTCCCAGAAACAGCCTGAAGGCCTGGGCTGGATGTATGGTAGCCCATGGGAACATCTATTTCAAAATCAGAAAATCCAATTATTCACATGGAAAACTACAGAGCTGTCTGAAGTGAAGACTGCTTATGGGCAAAAGCAGTTCCCTGCTCTGTGGTTATTAGCCTGCATCCTTTTTATTGAGGACATTAAAGGCTCCTTTTTTTCTGTCCTGCGTGCTCCTAAAGTTACAGGGCCTGGCCATCTCTGACAGGTCAGTGATCAAACAGAGTCAGCCAAATTCCATATGTCTCTCAAGAATGACCACAGCCAAGACTCCCAGCCCCTGCACAGGCTAGGAACCACCCTTCAGTGTTGAACAATGAGCACTTTCCAACAAACATTTAATATTCTTAAGTGTGTGTCAGACTTTCAACTCAATCATTTCCCAGTAAAAATGTTCCTTTATGAATAAGATTTCTTGCCCCAAATGAGTCAGTTATAAAACAGAAAAATGTCGGCTCCTCTTTCTCTTTAAAACAGATACATAAGGTTGTATAGAAAATAAACCAAGGTTGTATTACCTGAGTGATCAAAGCCTATTTATTTAACTAACCTTATCTCTGAATAGCACCGGCCTTTGTAGAACAGTTTAATTTACTTAACGTATTTACATTCACATGAGCAAACTGCTGCGTGAGATCCTGAGAGACACAATGTTTGGCTGACCTGCAGAGCAAGACGCAGGCTGTCTGGCCGTGTCGAGAAGCCACGGCTACGCATTTCTGACAACGCAGCGCACCCTCAGCCAGCCACTTCCCCACTTCTTTCACCCACAAGCACTGGACACGTTTGCACTTGCAGCGACTTTCAAGGAAAAGCAAAGCAGAGAGCTGTGGCTGCTGACTTCACGCTACACATTGCAGCGCCGGACTCAGCAGAGGGTGCCGCGAGCAGAGAACAGACCACGGGCACCAACTAACTTTAGAGAAGTTAATGAAGAATTCTCAGATGCCAAACACTTCCATGACAAATGACTCCTGCAGAAGCAACCAAAAGCAATGATGCACTGAACAGGCATAACACAGCAGGCAATAAGATCAGAAACATTTACCCTTCCACCTCAGGCATGGCCGTCTGCCTAGGAAAGTGGAGGTGCCCTAGGAGACTCTGCCCTTGTACAGGACCTGTGGTTAAACAGAAGCCTTAGTCCATACTTGCTGACCAGGGCAGTGATACATACGTGAAAACAAGGCTTTCTCATGTAGAAATGTGCAGAAAGTACTTACACATCCTCCAGCAAGGATTTCTGCTGCGAGTGGTATTGAACCATCTTTGTGCATAAATTTGTCCCGCACAAAATCATTCACCTTAAAGAAAAATATTTACAGAAGCTGATGATAATTATAAATAAAGTCATTAAACACAAGTTATGCATCTGCCAACTTATTTTTCTATTACATAAATTGGCAGATCTGAAAACTGTTTGAGAGATACTCATAATAGCATATATGTAGTTGTTTTAAAGGTAAAACATGCTGTATATAAACACTGCTGGGAAAAAATTAAGACATGTGGTTGATAAGCCAAAAATTCAAATATGTCCTGTAGTTACAACAGTATGAGACGGGAAACATACTGATAGGAGAGACAAAACAAAACCATTCATTCCATAATTTAAAAATAGTTTTATAAGATTAAAAATCACTTTCAAGTCTTCTAACAAGATTTAATGTAAAATAACACTCCTCATTGAGACCAATTTGTGCATATTTTTCAGCTTAGTGGAAATTTAGTATCTAAAAATTCCTCAAGAATTCTTAAAGAACATCAATTACATTCATTAATTAAGTATAATATTATCAAAATGCAATAAGCTACAAGCATTTTTAAGGAATAGTTACAGGTTTTTGGCAGATAAAAGCCAGAGCAGCTCAGCTATCTCAAGGTCGTATCATAAAATGGTGTAAGAAGAATCTCATGGGAAAGCTAATGGCCCCATAAGTTTCTGGGGCTTTACGGTCTTCGTGACATGCAGTATCTAACCCCTCCACAAACACTTGAACAAAGCACAAACCGTCTGTCAACATGAGCCAGGCCTAAGGCAAACAGTAATGAAGTATCGATTGCAACTAGAACACAGAGCCCACACTACTCTGCTTTGGCGAATGCTTACGGAATACACCCCCAATGGACAATCTATCCACATCAGGTGTAACAGAGAGAGCCCATACTCTGAACTGAGAAAGTCTGACGGTGGCTTCTAGCTCTCCTGCTCTTGGGTTTATGTACCCAGGATACCTAAGCCTCGTGGGCCTTAACTTTCCTTCTCTGTTCACGGTGGACCACACTTGGCAAAGATGAAAATAAATGAGAAGACATATGTCAGGCCCCTGATACTATGATATTATGAAGAATATTTCTCTGCTGCTGCTAAGATGGGGGAAAACAACCACCAATGATTTTCTCAAGCTTCTCATTACATTTTAAGATATTCTGTGTTAAACAGGGAATAATGAAAAGCTGTGTGTGGCTAGGGCCTTACCTTGCCATAGCACCTCTGCATAACCACAAACCTGCTGACTCAAAGATCACCCGCTAGATTCGTGAGTATATGTAAATTCCCTTATTAAGGAGCATCAACTCAAAAGACTTACTGTAAGTTTTATGGCCTTCTCTGGGGCAACTCCTAATAGCTGTGGCAGCAGACCTAAAAATCAACAAGAAGCAGAAATATATTAAATGAATTAGCATTAACTAAACAAATCAACAGCTCCGCAGAAGGGATCACCACTTAAAAAATTGGGGCAATCTTTGCTGCAATTTTCTGCTATTACCTTTAATGAGAATACTTGAAATGGAATGTTTAAGCACTAACTTCTAACAGCCACATCTAACAGTCAATTCCCTTGCACAGTCGGGGTAGTTTGCACGTTGAGTAAATCAACAGTGCTAGGGACACAGGGAACGTCTTACTTCAGGAGGTCTGTGCCTCTCTCCTCACGCCTCCCAGGTCCGCGGACGCAAGCCATATATTTTTATAGCATTTCTCTCATCTCAGCCACTCATTCACTGGACAGCTAGCACTCCTTGACCAGCACAGGACAGTATGGAACATTAGCTCTCACTTCTTACACGCAGAAGAGAAGTCTTCCAGGGCAGGGGACAACCGGACAGTAATACGTTCTGAGCAGGGGAACAAACAGTACAAGGAGAGGAGCAGAGGCGCCTGATGTGCATGGGACAGAAGCAGAACACTGGCCCTGCCAGCGGGATGTGGAGAGCAGCCCAGGCGGGCACCAGATGCTTTGGCCTGACTCATGCTCAGTTACAGGAGAGGGAAGCTGAGGGTTTTAACCAAGAGAGCAATGTGCTAATTCATAATTTTAAAGGACTATTGCGGCTGTTGTGGGGAAGAGACAGGATGCACACACACGTGTGTGTACATGTATGTAGTATATGTGTATGTCTCAGGAGACTGGGGGCAAGAGCTAGGGCTGACCCAAAGGGGTCAGTTTTTAGCATGAACAACTGGGCAAAAATAAGGAAGAATGAGGAAAAAACCAGTTTTGGGGTGACAGAGACCTCTAGCATGGACACGATTCAGCATATAAGGGAGGTGCGGTCTTTGACAGGAAAGAGCCACTTTTCAAACAGGCAGTTAAAGCAACAGTGGGGCCACACATCTGAGCTAAAAATGTGCCCTTTTCATTTTCTCTAAGAAATAAAATAAATGAAAAGACAAATGTCTCTCAGAAATGCCTACTAGGCTAACCTGGAGTGTACGTCACAGCGTGTCACAGCGCTATCCCGGGGGACACGTCTCTCGTCAGCAAGAACAGCTTTTCAAACTGCATCTACACTGAGGCTCCACTTACCGCCTCTTCTCACCACTGCCCTCCCCTGCACACTGGTTAGTCAGGGCCTGCACATCCCGTCCACCAAGGTCCCTACTCTCCCCAACGCTGGCGCCCCAAGCTTCGGAGCTCATGTTCTTGCTCTGCTGATAACCTCGCAGCAGAGGAAAGGTTCTTTTTGCTTCTGGCTATACAGAAGGAGAATGCTAAACAGGCCCAGACAGCTTCATGTTGTAGGAAAAAAACAGGAAACGGTGCATGTCACTGAAAAGCTAAACAATAATGAGGATGTTGACGCTAATGAAAATTGAAAAAACAGCTATAAAGTTTATTATGTACCAGCAACCATTTTAAGGACTTTCTTAAACCATTTAATCCTCGTAACTGCACTAAAGAAAGGAAACTAAGGCATTCACAGATTATGGAATTTGCTCTCAGTTACCTAGCTGGTAAATGGTGAGAC
>PVKN010010652.1:0-22404 GCA_004027915.1 Capromys pilorides
TAAGATTTATTAGATGCTAGTGCCCTGCATAAGTTATCACACTGAATTCCCAGAACAAAACCATGAAGAGGGTTTGATTATTATGCTGGCTCACCTAAGACGAAACTTCAGTTCAGCAAGGAAGAGTATCTAATCCAAGGTCACCATCAAGAATGTCAAAGGATCAGGCTCAAACCTAGATCCATCTGGCATCCTAGGGCTCTTAATCCCTATGTCACATTTTTCCAATAAGAGATAAATTTCTGTAGAGAAAATCCAGATTTATTCAGTTTTTCATATCCCACAGTGCCTTTCCACAGCGGATGCTCAAAAAGTATATGTTGAAAAAAATATGCACAATTGGTGGCTGTTGCCTGTGGATCAATACGCAGCCCACAGCCTAGTGCTTTGTGCCTCGAGTTTCACATCTGTGAAGTGAGGGAATTGAGTTGACCCACTTCTGGATTTCCTCCTAGTCTGAGGAATGTATGCCGCTATTCTGAGGCTGAAATGGAGTTTAGCAGCCACAATAAGAAGAAAGAACATTGCATTGGTAGCCATCGAGCAAATACAACATCCTTTTGCACAGAATGTTCCCTCTGCCCGAAATACCCCTGCCCCACTTGCTCTTCTGGCAAATGTCCGCTGAGCAGCTCAGCTGGCCTCTGCTTTGCGAAGCCACCCTTGACACCTGACTCAGGGCCTCACTATCAGACACATCCGTTGTGTGCGCCACAGGGCTGCCAAGCACACTAAGCACAGTTTGTGACGATCTGATTTTGGTCGTTTCCTCATCCTCACAGCTGAGCCTGTCAGCTGTGCGAAGACAAAGGCTGCACTGTGGAGGACCTGCCTCATAGCTCAGCGGGCTAACGCGCCTGCTTCTGGAGTTCAGTCCCCGCCGCACTGTGCTGGCCCTGCCTGTGGGGCGCGCTGACACTGTGCTTGAGACTGGGTGTGGTGGTACATGCCTGTAATCCCAGCGCTTGGAAGGGATTACAGGAAAACAGGAGAATCACCACAAGCCTGATCCATGGAGTGAGACCCTGTATACCCTGTAGACCCTGCACCAAATACAGAAAAAAAAAAAACTGCATCATTTTCCTCTCCAGGTCTACCTCAGAGCCTGGCAGGAAAGAAAGTCTTCACTAAGTGTCTGTTTACTGTGGTGGGATGAATTAGCTTGGAATGTACAGAGGAGCTCCAGAAGAATAATTCGGCTTTCATGGGGAATGTATGCCAGAAAACAGCAAGGAATTAAGTGAGTAAGATAAGGGAGGATTAAAGTCCAGAAAAGCGCATTTGGGCTCCGTGCCTAGGTGCCACCACACCTACACCACTGCCTTTAGGTATGGAGGTGACAGTGAGAAGAAGTTCCTACTGAAAAGGTTGGCTAAACATGGCTCTTATTTTTTAAAGTTATGGAACTCTCTGTCTTCCTTCACAGGCTGTGAATAGATCCATATCTCATTTATAATATCTGATGCATATATGCATAAAACCACAGAACAGTACAGTTTGAAAGAGGTATTCTTATTTGAAATAGATGAACTTTTAATAAGCTGCTAATGGAGCAAGCAAACATCTCAACTAGGATAAATGAGATTTGCAGAAGTCTAGCCAGTTGCTCACGGCTCCTGTAGCGCCTTATGATGCCTCACACAGACTAAACGCTCCCTTGGCGTTCATCGGACGTCCAGAAGGTGCTGCACTGCAGTTGCGTTCACTCAGTGACTCACATGAAGGGGGGACACCAGCACTCCTCAGATCTAAAAAAAAACAGTGATTATCTTATAAGGCTAAAAAATTACAAAACCAGTTAAAGATGGAGAGACTTCAGCATTTGAATTTGGAATAAAGGACATATATGTTTATTTATATCAATGTGCTTGCTTTTCTCATTCTCAGGAATGTAAAATTGTGTTAAAATATGTACACCGTGAACCCACATGTCAAGTGACTTCCCTAGAGGGTGGCTCAGAATCTCGTGCCGGCACCAATTAGATAATCTGTGGCTGGCCGAAACCCTACCATGCCGCTGAAAGCTCAACCGTTCCCTTCATCCCAGGCATCTTAGAGAAGCTGGCATGGACAATGGTCCACTCATGGAAAGCGCCCTGCTGGAGGCGGTGGTGTAGCCGCCCTCGCCCAGGTGACAAACCCCACTGCTGTGTAATCGCATCATTTTGCAGTTTTGGAATTGAAACTGACAAGCAGTTTCAGAATACAGAATTCTCTTTCTAAAGTGAGGAAGAGCATAAATGTGTGTGTGTGTGTGTGTGTGTGTGTGTGTGTGTGTGTGCTTCAAAGTGGGCAGAGTTTAGGAAGACTCTTCTGTGACATTTGAAATCTGATTTTAAGTAAGCATCTCTGTGACGAAGCAGGATGCTCTCAGGTAAACAATATGCGGTGGTGCCTGATGGAGCGCGTGATGATCTCATTTGGGCGATGACTCAACTTCTCTGCCTAGAAGAGCGTGAAGCTTTTTCTAAGCCCTGCTTTCTGACAAGGATTTCCATTATTGCGCACCTCTGCCGGTGACTTATCTCCACGTGTGGGTCCAATCCCCTCACTTCTCCCAAGCTTGGCTTTCTTTTACATATTTATTACCTTTAAACTGACAGCTAATTGCTAGGATATTATTTCAGCAATAAGTGGAAATCAGCTTCAGCCTCCAGCATTCTCATCTACAGTGAAAGTCCTAGGGAAAGAGCTCAGAGAAGTAAGCAGGCTCTTTCCTTGTACCCCAAAAACCTTGTCAAAATATCAATTTCAGCCCAAAATTGGCTATCATATAGTAGGTCCTTGAAACAAGTCCTCATTATTAAAATTCTAAAAGATCCCAAGATAGCAGGTCTCCCTTTTTTGTGTATAGTCTTTGAGCTGTTGTAAATCTGGTAGGTAAATTTGAAGCATGTC
Source organism: Capromys pilorides (assembly GCA_004027915.1). Lineage (NCBI taxonomy): Eukaryota > Metazoa > Chordata > Mammalia > Rodentia > Capromyidae > Capromys > Capromys pilorides. Next base: position 2,899 of record PVKN010010652.1, read on the forward strand.
AAAAGGATCCCATTCCTCACTGATGTTCATGTATATTTCAAAGATAACTTATCTTCATTCCTGATTTGGATCTTCCTTGGTGATGGCTCTTAACTCTCTGGATTTACGTTTCTTCACTCCTCGCTCATTGGAAGGTAGTTAATCTTCCCCCGCAGCTGTGAGCACAAGGTAGTAGAAAAGGAACACAGGCTTTGGAGCCAGTGGTAGTTATTAGGCTGTTCATTAAATATTTCTGATTCTCCCTCTGGGCACAATAGATTTTCACAGCTCCACTTCCGTGGAGGCAGGGATGTCCACGTGGCTTGTGTTAATCCAGGAAAGAGAAGCGTACAGGATGTGGCCGCTCTCAGGTGGAAAGTTGAAGAGCCTTCCTGCGATTTGCCTCATTACTCTCTCCTTCTGTTTCCACCCTCAGGAGGCATGAGAATGGAGCCATTGTCACATGTCATATGTCCTCCGGTGGGAACAACATAGAACCAGATCCTCAGCACACATATAATAATTTATTATGTTTAAGCCACTGACACTTGGAGGTTGGCTGTTTCCCTGTGGGACCTAGCTTACAGGGGCCAGCGCAGGGCTGGGCAGTCCTGGTCTTAGATCCTTGAGTAAGTGATGGAATTCTCTGATCATACAGGGAGCCATGTGTGGATTAAATAAAAGTATATGAATGAAGTGGTTCGCCTTGAAAATGTATATTTCAATATTTCTTTCCTCTATCCTTCTTCCCCCTCTATACATAAGGCAAAGGCAGTATCTCATGTATAACTTGATTATACCAAGTATAAGCCATGAAATATAGGTGATTCAATAAACAAGTAAATACATAGAAATATTCAGATGATGTACTTAAAGAGCAACTTATTTGGGGCTGGCCAAATAGCTCAACAGATTAAAGTGCCTGCAAGCAGGTGCAGGAACCAGGGGTTCAATCCCCAGGTGTGATGTGCCAGCCCCACCCCCAGGGTGTGCTGAGACTTGGGCGTGGTGGCGCATACTTGTAATCCTAGCTCTTGGGAGGCTGTAAACAGGCAGGTCACTCTGAGTCCAATCTAATAGTGAGACCCTGAACACCCTGTAGACCCTTCTCTAAAATACAAAAAAAAGAAAAAAAAGAAAGAAAGAAAGAGTAATTTATTTAAAACATCCTTTAGCATGTTTTTCAATATAAACATTCTTCTTCTTTTTTGCTTTCTGTAAATTTCCTTTCAGCAGATTTTGCAATCAGTGTTGAAGAAGTAGACAGGTTGGGTAGGAAGAGGTAACACAGTCTGTTTTGGGACACGAACTGTGCTCAGCTGCGGCTGGAGTGTGTGACCCTGGGTCGAATGGGACAGTTTGTAACATCATGAACTGTGGTGGCATGATCGCACTGCCTTTTCTATGAGCTAAGCCTCTTCTTGAGTAGGAAGATCTGCTGTTAGCATCACATTTGAGAAAACTATTAAAAGAGCAGTCGGGGGTGGGGTGGGGTGGGGGGAGGGACAGCACAGAGGTAGAGCAAGACGTTGGGAATTTGGGAAGCTATTCTTTATTGTTCCAAATTCCTTAATACTCCTGGAAGATTGTTGAAAATAGAAATTATTCTTAGCACTTCTTGTTTTTTTTAATTTTTTAATTTTTTTGATTTTTTGAACTGGGGATTGAACTTAGGCCCTTGAGCTTGCCAGGCAAGCACTTATTCTACTGAGCTATCTCCCCAGCCCTCTCAGTACTTTAGTAAACAGCAATTTAAAATGGTGCTGGTGAATAAACCAGAACATACACTTGTGACCTTTTAATAAGAGAAATGACCTCCTCTATTCATTTGTTTAGAAGTCATATGATGGGAGAAGACGGGGCAACCTGAAATTATCCAGAAAGACAGAAAAACATTAAGATGGAGCTTTGCCATGCCATTTCTTCAAGAGCTGTATTAGCAAAGGCAGACAGGGACCACAGGCTAAGCAGTATGAAAAGAAGGCCACAGAGTAAGGGGTGGTAAGCAGGGCGCCATGGGCCAGGGCAGCGCTCTGCAGCAGAGTTCTGAGGCTTCAAGTCCAGAGCTCAGAGAAGGAACTTGTTACCAGAGAAAATTGCTGTAGACAGGGGCATGATGCCAGGGCGCCCATGTTTCAGAGATAATCAACAGGAAGGAATTGATGAGAAAATATAAGGTGTTTATTAAATGGGGATAGAAGACTCAAAACCAAAAATATTTAGAGTCTGGTCTGGTATATTGAGACCAATGGTTCTCTGCAAGACATCTTATGATGAAGTTTATATTGCTTCCCCATAAATAATTTGTTCCCTGAGGAGCACAGTACATCCGGAGCAAGTCACCCACCAAGGAGTAATTGATAACATTTATTTATTCATTCCGCAATAGGTATTAAGTACCTATTATGTGCCTGGCAACAGGCTAGGAGATAGAGGCATAAACCTAAAATAAATGTCTCTGTTCCAGAGAACGTCACTGGCCAGGAGAGGAAACAGAGTTTAAAAAGTCAATTAGATTACAGTATGTGATGCAAATGCAGCAGCGGAAAATAAATTCTGGAAACTTCTGGGAACAGCAACCAACTCAGAAAGGAGGTAGGAAATAAAAAATGGTAAAGGTAAAGGAACAGATGACCGCATTCCTAGCTGAGTTTCAGATGAGTAGGAAGAGCCAGGCCACCCAGAGGAGTCTGCCCACACAGGAAGGTGTGTACAGTTGTTGAGGTCCTGTTGTGGTTCGTGTCTAGATGCCTCACGTGGTTATGGGTGGCAGGCTTTTCAGAGGTGACTGAATTTAGTTTGTGACTGGTTCATGGTCCAATGCTGGGATTAAGAGTGCGAGTGCTGCACCTGCCCTAGGGAAAGTAGCCTGCATATAATGTAAGGAACAGAAAGAGGGTTGTCTCACTCTCTTTCATGGCTTTTGCCATCTTCTTCAGCCAGGAACTGCTGCCCCACTGCCATGTGCCACCATGTCTTGGAGGAGTCCACCTGTACAAACTGTGAGCTGAATAAACCTTCTTTCCTTTTAACTTTGGGTGTCAGGGTATTTTGTCTCAGCAAGAAGAGAAATGTAACACAGTGGGGCATAAGAAGAGACAAGGGGTGAGGTGGCAATGGAGCAGGGTCCTAGTCATGGTGGTTTTGTGAACTTCATTCTGTGGAAAATAGGGAGGCGTTAAAGAGTATTCATCAGAGATGTGACGCCTTCAACTTTGCACAGGTGGATGGTTCTAGAGGTGGAGCAGGGGAATCTGAAGAGGGGAGAAGGAAGTTTGAGGCTGAGTCCAGAGGTTGTGGCAATAATCCACATGGGATATGAGAAGGGCCTCACAACTTTCATAGATCTAGGGAAGAAGTTTTAGGCCCAAGAATTTCCCAGAACAAAGCAACCTTGAACTTTTTATCAGTTTGTTTATTGATCCCACTCTTCTAACAACCATGTAGGGTGACATTTATGGTAGGGCACTGGATGGGTAGTGAGGAGTAGCAGGAGTCAGTGGCCTGGTGTTTGCTATATTCCCAAGGTCAAAGGGTCACAGAGCAGAATCTTTCCTCTTGATTGCTCCACTGCAGAAGCAAGGATAGGTAGGAGCTGGGACGGGAGCTTCCCATATGGAACACACCTGGTTTACTCTATAGGTTCTGCTGATGCAACGGGAAACTTCTTCTTTGGAGTGTGGTTAGCCTGAGCTCTGTGTCTCCTTGAAGCTCCCAGGGGCTCTCGGTCTCTATGAAAATCTTGGCCCTTGAGAGTAAAGGAGCAGGGACAGAAATGGCCCCCAGCCTTTGACAGGCATGAGTGGGAATTATTTTAGATCTACAGTGACTTTGGATGTGAACTTCTTGAGGATGTCTGGCAGTGTAGTCCACCAGCACCATTCTCGTAGGCTCTGTAGTGCTTCAGGATGGTGCTGGAAGACTCCTAAGAGAGGCAGAGGGTACCGTCTGAGTCAAGGAGGCAGTGGGTGGGTTCTTTCTGCCATGGTGAGTGAAGGCGATGGATGGCATTGCTTCCCACGATAAATGTTTGCCATCATCCTTCCTTCTTTACCATCTCCTCCCTTATTCTTCAAGGTCTTTGTGCTCAGAAGAGAAGGTTTCCCAGGCTCCGACATTGGCCTCACGCCCCGAGGGGTCAGGTTAACCTAGAGAGACCTACAGCGTCCCTTTCCTCTGTGCTGGGATTGCTGCCAAGTGCTGTACTGGTGGGTGGCAAGGGACAGTAATGCAACACAGGGCCCTTAGAGAAACAGGAAAAGACGGGAAGGATTAAATTAGAGAACTACAGACCCAGGGTGTGTTAGTCACCTTCCTATTTGTGGCACAACGTACATGGCATATCCAACTTAGAAGGAAGAAGGGTTTGTCTTGGCGCACGGTATCAGCGGGTTCAGGCTTGGCTGCTTTCCAACCTGTGGCACGGCCGTTACATCACGGCGGAAGGATGTGACGGGAAAGCTGCTCAGTTCATGGCAGGCAGGACACAGAAAGCAGAAGAGGAGCCAAGAGGAGAGGACCAGGGACTAGACAAGATGCCCGAGGCTGCACCCCCAGGGCGCATTCAGACACACCCAGGAGGGCCCTATGCTAATCTCCTGAACGTCTGTTAAGCCAGTCTAGTGGACAAGGAGCTCAAACATCACAGTAGGGAAGAAGGAGAATACTTTTCTGCTTTCTGAGCCACCAGTGCTGCTGAGGCCTTAGCTTCTCATAGCTGGTGAGGCAGCTGTCCAGAAAGGGCAACAGAGCTCTTAAAATGAGCTCACCCTCTACTTGGGATTTGCTGGCCATGAAGAGCCACCTCCTGTCCACTGCTGCTGCCCAAATGTCATTTTTTTTTTTAATCAAACAAGCTCAGAAAAAGAACGAGTAAGGGAGTTTTGTATCACTGTTGCCACAAGGCAGGCCCCTTCCTCCCTCATGTTCTACAAAAACGTGGCTCGCTCTGCTCATGCTTCTCTGCGTTCTCTGTCACCGCCTCCCCTGCGCCTCATTTCTTCCTTGGATTTCTGCAGTGGTTTCGGCCACAGCCCTGCACCCAGTCCTCACCAGCTACTCTGCGCTCAGCAGCTGGAGCGCTCTCCACTGTCTTTCCCTCAGCTTTTAGCAACATGCATATTGCTTGCTTTGGCCTGTGAAGTGGCCCTGTGGCCCTGTGTGTGTGTCTAGCCTTATCCTGCATCCTACCCCGCTTGCTGATCTGCATCCTGGCCACCTTGGTATCCTACAAGTTCGTAGAGTCGTGCAGGCTCTTGTGAGGACAGCATCTGGGCATCCTCCGGATGCTCCGTCACCTGCTGTTGGCATGGCTGGGCTCTTTGCATGACCAGGCCCTTTGCATTCCTTAGGTTGCAACTTCCTTGGCACCTCCTCCAGAAAGCACTCCGGGATCTAATGTAGATCTCTTCTGTTTACTCTTTTATCAAGGGTATTTTTTCCTGGTGCTAATTACAATTTATAACTTTTCAATTCCTTTGTTTAGCTATTTATCGCCCTAGGAAGTCTGTTAACATGTATTTTCAGTTCACTTTTAAAATGTCTAACAATTTACACTGTGTTTTGCTTAAGACAGGCATTCAATATATACTTCCCGAATGAAAGTGCCAGACTCACTCTGTCCTCACTGCACATCATTTTAATTAATGTTCACAAGGAATCTGAGAGATGGATCCTATCCTGACCCCATTGTGTACCGAAGAACAAAAGGAAACTGCGGTTGTGAGGTAACTTACCTCCATCTACAGCTCCGCCGAGGTACAGGAGCTGGAGCTCGACCTTGGGCTGCTGGATTTCTGGAGCTGAGCCCTCACACACTGCACTTCACTGTCCCTGGGGCACGTGGGAGGATGTGTAAGGGGGAAAGGCAGTTCTGTGTCTCTAAAATAATACTCTGTGATTTACAAAGTCTTGATGTACACGCTGGCTTCCTTCTCCAGTCTTTTACACATTTATTTAAAGAAAAATTTAGAAATATTTGTATTTATTTGGTACAGAGTCTCTCTACACAGCTCAGACTTGTAGTGATTCTCCTGCCTCAGCCTCCCCAGTGCTGGGATTGCGGGGTGCCTCCATGCCCAGTTTGGCATGTGGTATTGGAGATCAAACTTGGGTCCTTGTCCTTGCCAGGTAGGCACTTAGACTGCCAAGTTATCACCTCAGCCCCCTCAGTCTTTTAAATCACTTATTCCTGAGATCTTTTATTTTGGATAACAAAGAAAACCAGGTAGCCTGGGGTCTGAATTCATGTGAAAGCCAGGGACCACACCAACTTGTATTTTCTAGCTGCAGGTAACTTCCCAAAGTGGGCCACATGCTCCATGGTCCAGTTTGCATGACATGACCCTACTTCTTATCAGTATCTACATTAAAAAGAATAGCTTGCTCAAAAGGGCAATTCGTGACTCAGTTTCCCACAGCTCCGGGGTGAGATGTCTGGCAATTATCCCCACCCCCAACATGTCAGCCTGGCTGCCCCAGCAGTCCTGAGGACAGCCTGAAGCAGACCAGGAGAAAGTGCCCTTCGATCCCTATCAAAACTTCAATGATTTTTTTTTTTTACATAGAGAAACCTATCTTAAAATTCCAATAAAATCTCAGAAGACTTTAAATAGTTCAATCTTTAAAAGAAAGAATGAATTTGGAAATTTTATAATTTCTAATTGTAAAACTTATTACAAAAGCATAGACAACAAAACAGCACCGTATTTGTGCAAACAAAGACAGAATTGAGATCAATTAAATAGAAGAGCTAAAAATAAGTCCCAGTATATACAATCCAGTGAATTATGCATAGGCACCAGGATCATTTAATGGGGAAATGTCAGTCACTTCAACAAATGAGGCTAGAAACACTGGACACATGTGTGCACCCTCCCCACATTTAATCTTTACACTGAAATAAAAAAAACCTATAAACATTAACTCAAAATGGATCAAAGATTTAGTAGTAAGAGCTAACATTATGAAGTTCTCAAAGAAAACTTTAGGAAGCAATCTAAGGACTGGAATATGGCAATTACTTCTTAGATATCGCACCACAAGCAAAAGCAACAAAAAATTAGGTTAAGTTATATTGAAAACTTCGATAACTCTGCAAATACTAATAATAGAGTGAAAAGTGGAAGGAGCGATAGCATTTGCCAGTTGCATTCTGGTCAGAGCCTGACAGCTCATATATCGTATTAGTCACCTGCTTGTCACTTGGACAAAGCATCCAACGCACAAATTTTAAAGGAGACATTTATTTGGCTCAGTTTCCAGTCAGTGTCTTCCACAGTCATCCGACTCCAAGACAGAAAGGGGAGGGGGTGTGGCGGGGTGCTGATGGAAGACGACTGCTCCTTCCACGGCAGCCGCACATAGAGAGGAAAGGAACCAGGGCCACGCGTGGTCCCTCTGGGCCACGCTTACTGACTCACCTCCAGAGAGCTCAGAGAGCTGCGTGCCCAGCTCACTAACCAGCATACAACCCAGTGCTCTGGCCCTCTTTCCAGAGCCCCGCCTCTGAACCCCGGGCTTCTGGATCTGAACCTTAACACACATAAAATCCTTTTACGACTTAACAATAAAAAAAAATCTAATTTAAAAATGGGCAAAAGACTTGAATAGGTATTTTTTTCTAAAATGATACAGAAATATCCAATAAGTACATGAAAAGTTGCTCAAAATCATTGAATGTTGGAGAAAAGCAAAGATTAGGGGAAAGTAAAAACCACAAGAAGGTACCACTCTGCACTCGTTAGAATGACTATCAGAAAGAAAGGGAGGGGGGAGAAGAAAGGGGAACAGAAAGCAAATAATCAGTATTGGCAAGGATGTGGAGAAGCGGGAACCCTTATATATTACTGGTGGGAATGTAAACAGCATGCAATTCCAGTGAAAATGGCATGGAAATTCCTAAAAGAAAAAATAAATATAGAATGACCACATGATCCAGCAATTCTACTTCCAGGCATATAAAAGAAATGTTGAATCCATGTTTTGTTGACAGATGAGTGAGTAAAAAAACATGGTATTTCCATATGATGATATATTATTCTGCTTTAGATAGGTAAGAACTTTTAAAACATGCCACAATCTGGATGAACCTTGAAAATACTCAATGAAATAAGCCAGCCACAAAAACACTGAATGATTCTTCTTCCGCCATGTACATAGAATATTTTAGCTCACAGAGGTGAAAAGTGGAGTTGTGGTTGCCAGGGGCTAACGTGAGGGGGAATTTGGAGCATTTCATGTGTCTAGAGTTGCAGCTGAGGAAGATGAAAGATGCCTGGGGATGGATGATGACAAGGGTTGTACAATTATGTAAATGTTCTTAATGTCAAGAGCTAGTCATGTTAAAATGGTCAGTCTTACGGTATGTATATTTTATGTTTTACCATAATAAAAAGAAAAGAAAAATTTAACTTTCTCAGATTAGATTTTGATTGAGAGCTAAGCTCTGGCAGTGAGCGGTGCGCTAAGCTACCCAGATTCCCCCTTCTGGACCAGGAGATTTTCCTCCCAGATGCTTGGGGAGCCGCGCCTGTCCACTGTATCTTGGGAATTGCCCTTGGCTGAAGACAACAGCCTTTCCCAAGGTTGGATCATGACCCGGATGACCACAGTCTCTGGTCAATGTAAAGATACTGAAATGAGGTTCAGGGCCCTCAGAGGATGGCCGAGGTCCTCCTGCGCCCACCAGCACTGCTCTTTTTCTCTCCAGCTTGTTTCCTTCCCACACAGGTGCTGATTCTGAAGGTCCTCCTTAATAAACTTCTTGTACAATAAAAAACAAAGCAAAATAAGACAACAGTTCTTCCTTGATGCTTTACTTGACTGATGCCAGATATCTGTCATGATAGCAATATGGTGAGAGGGTGAGCGGGGCGTTCAAAGAACGCTTGGAAGCAGCACAGAGCGCAACTTGCACAGAGAAGCCGTGATGCTGCGACTCAGCCCCCGCCTCTGGGAGTCCCCGGTGCCGTTCACCTGGATGCGCTGGTAAGCATCCAAGGGTGCTTACCCAGTGCCCCAGTCAGCCTTGAAGGGGAGGGGAGCGTGTTGCCCCCACCCTACCATGCAGTACAGCTTAGACACCAACTAACTATGAAATATGAGAAGCTAAGAATTAGCTGGGGGCGGCTAGAGACTTTCTCTCCTAAGATTGGTGAGCTCAGTTTTATCTCGTCTATGACGTTGGATCCAGCTGTCTTCCAGTCTCCTCTAGGCCAAGTTCTCTGTCTCTTGCCTTGGTTCTAATCTGCTGGGCTTCCAAGAATGCATTTTGCCCATGTTGAAAGTGAACTAACACTCCTAGGGTTGCCAGGGGTCTGAGGTTATGCCTGCCACCGCTCTTTTCAATAGCAATAGGCAAATGCCCCTTTGGGGCGCTTCTTTCTATATCAAGTTCATCTTTCTAACAGTCAAAGTTGGTGTATAAAGCAATGGTGGTGATGAGCAGCAGTGCACAGCTGACTTGATTTCCTTAGGGACCTGATGATGAAGTCCTCATGTCAAAAGAGAGGAAAAGGTACACCGCTTAAAGCCTCCTTGTCCCTCCACCTTGCCTTCCCTTCTTTGTCAGTATCACATAGTCACCCTTCACTTACTCCTGGGAAGATGTTCCCCATGCCCAGTGCCCTCCCTTCACTCGGAGACAAGGATGCTTCACTTCTCTGCCCCTCCATGAATTCTGATCTCTTGGAGACCACACAGGACTTTCCAGGGGTCCTATCTAGGCAGGTCTTTTAAGCCTTCACCTCTCGGACCACTTAAGCAATTGCCGCTCCTGCAGGCGTGCAGCTCACTGACCGCCTTGCCACTCTCTTTGGCACGTCCTCCTGGCTGGGCCTTAAGCAGTAGTGTTCTTCTGTCTTCCGCACATTCCCACTTGGATGGCTTTCAAACGTCCTGGACCTAGTGTTTCCAAAGCTGACTTTATTGCTCCTTTGTTAATTGCCAACCCTGAATCTTCCTTTCCTCTTCTACACTCTGACCTTGTCACCAGGGGCTTTACTTTCTCCCTATGGAAGCTTTGGAGCCTCTACGTCCTCTAGATCTGTGTCAAATAGCTCCCTTGCTCCAAACGGGGTCTCCTCCCCACCTCAGAACCCCAGCCACCTTACTTCTCTGTATTTGTATCTTTGACACTTATACCATGCATATAGTAGATGTTTAGTGATTCATTGTCAATCTTCTCCATAAGAATGGGAGTGAACACCTGCTTTTGTTCAGGGCTACAATCTCCAACACCTGGAGCTGTACCAGGTATGTATGTATGTATATATGTATTATTAATTTTAAAGAGAAAAAATAGCAATAAGACAGTTTTACAACAGGTTAGTAGGACAGTTGCACTGCATATTGTTATCTTCATAGTAGTTGTTTAGAGTTCAAGATGCAGACATTATCTCTTGTCTAAGCACTATTGGTACAAATCTTTCTTCTTATTGAACTAAGAGCAAGTAGTTGTATGTATAGACCATAATCACAGTGGGTTATCAGCAGAACTAGCAGTGTTGGAAGCAGTTGACTTGAGCCTTTTACAGCTCAGCATATTAATGTGGCTTTACTTTTTATGTACCAGGTATTTAGTTAATGTTCCATAAATATTTGTTGAATGAATAAAAGGAATTTGGGGTTCTTCCTCTGCCTGGGACATAAATCTGTGGAACGTTCAGAAGTTTCACCATTTTTGAGTATTTCCCAATGCTGTGTTCCTGCTTGTTCCCTTGCCTACTGCCTGCCTTAGATTATAGCCACACCAGGTTGAAAACTGCTCTGGGCTCTTTGCTGATTTCCCTGCCATGGCTGTCTCTTTAGATCAAGCTCTTCCTTCCTAACAACACAGTCTCTCTGGCACAGTCTGGGGCTTGTTCCTTTGCTGTGCATCTGTAGGTTTCACTGAGGTGTGCCTGGCTGCCTGGGACTCTTTCCTTAAGGATAGAGAGAGGTCTGCAGAGGGCCAGTTTCAGCTCATTTTAAAGCGAGTTTCAGAGAGGACTGAAACGTGTCACAGAGCAGAGCTGAAGAGTTGGAAACAAGCGGTGCATTCTGTTGAAAGAACATTGGAGCAACACTAGGGGTGCAGGCTGGAGTAACTGGGGCAGGATTCTAGAGTGAGTCATTACAACAGAGATCAACAGCTACTGGGCAGGGAGGGGCTGGAGAGAGGAAGAGCAAAGATCCAGTCACATCGAAGTGACATAGGCTTTCCACACTTGTCTACGTTGAAAAGCTAGGAATAGGGACATTGGGAGAGAAAGATAATGAGGTATCTTTCAAATCTACTGGGCTATAAGGAGGGAGGTTTTCAGGAAAAGGTGCATCTCCCTGTTGATAGCAAAATTAAAATTTTGGAGGAGGGAATTCCCAATCTTTACTCTCTTCTTCTGCCACTCTATTTTCTCCATTTTTGCCACTCTCAAGACATCTTCTTTAAGAAAGAGTCTGAAATGTTCACCCACACAAATTCAAAGTTTAATGTGGTAATTTTATCTGCTAGCAGAAGCTGTCTGAAGCCAAAGATATTTAAGTAGAAAAACCACTAACACACATACGCACGCATGCACATACACACAGTATTGGTCAGATTTCCACCACTGTGACAAATACCCAAGGTGCAGGACTCACAGTCACTGTTCTGTTTCATGGTTTCCGAGGTTCTAGTCCATAACTCTTGGTCTTGTTGACTTTGGGCCTGTGGCAAGGCAGAGCATTATGTGGGGAGCACAGGGCAGAGTAAAGCATTCAGCGCATGGCTATTAGGAAGCCAGTGAGGTTAAAAGGGGTTCTCGGGTGCTGACAACTCCTCCAGCAGCGTGTCTTTATGACATAACTCTAAGAGGTTCTGCCTCCTAGGGGTGCCATGGCTTCCCAGTAGCCCCACCATAAGGATCAAACCTTGAGAATGCCGGCCTTTGGGAGACATTTCAACTTCAACGTGAACTGATATTAATATGCAGATAATTATATTAATAATTAATATATATGTATATGTAGATTATATTAATAATTACATACATAAAATCTCCCACTAAAACAGATACAGGGCTACACACAGTGATTCAACAAATATTTGTTGCAGTGACTGGGGTTTGATCCCTGGTGTACTGACCAGGGTGCGCTGAGAAGGCAACTGAGACAGGGTATGGCGGTGCATGCCTGTAATCCCAGTGCTTGGGAGGTGAAGACAGGAGGATCGCTATGAATCCAATCTGTGTAGTGAGACCCTATAGGCCCTGTAGAACCCATACTAAATATATATATATATATATATATATATATATATATATATATATATATATGAATGGTCTAGAAAAATACTATAGTATCAAACTCTGGAATCAACTTACTTATCAACGTTGGGGAACCATTGAAACATCCTCTGTAGGAAGAAATATTCTGTAATCATAAAAATATTTAGAAAGCTTTTTAATGGCTCCATGGAAATTCTTATACTGAAATGTTCAGGAAAATCAGCAGGCTCCAAATAGCTGCTATGATGTGTCAGTTATAAAAATCATATGCATGTATAGAAGATATGGAAACCCTGTGGGTATCTGTGGAATCTGGAGGACTTGAGGTTAATTTTTAGTGTCTTCCTTCTACATTATAGTATTTTTCAGTTATTTATAAATGGTGTGGGGTAAACACTACAAAAGTAACCTGAAAGATTGGTTTTAAAGAGACGATGCCCGTTAGGGGTTCCCCGAAATCCTAGTGTGCGGCCGTGGCCTCCTAGAGAGAGCATCCAAGAAGGAGGAGAAGGAGGGAAGACCAGAGCCTGGCTGCAGCCAGCCGGCCATCAAGGGGTTCTAAGATCAGCTGTTACAGCAGGGATTGCATGCTCCCAAGAAAATGGCAGTGCTGGGCAGTGTTGGTGCCTTACTCTTCTAGAGGCTTTCACTGCGCCAGGCTAACAGGGCAACCCCACATCTAGGACACCCTTGCCTCTGTTCCTTACATATTTCTGTCTTTTTTGCTGTGGTACTAGAAATCGAACTCAGGACCTTGCACTTGCCAGACAGGCACTGTGCCCTGTGGCTGTCTTTACTCATATTCATGCTTTGTTCAAGGGCTGAAGCATTTTTATTTTCATCTTGCTTCTCCTATCCTCTTCTTTTTAAGATTCAGCTGAGAGACTAACTGATGTCATTGTGTTATCTCTGGGCGATTCTACATTAATATCTCTAAGAATTGAAGTTATGCCGTGTTGGTGGAAAATGTTAATATTGCTCCTATGTCATAATGCCTATGAAAAGAACATGGATTTCAGCATTTATTAACAAGGAAATATTTTAGTGCAGTTATTTCTGGAAATTATTTCTAAACATTTGCATGTTCTTCTAGCATAAGTGGCTTCCCACCTCCCTCCCTGGGGACCTGCTGTGTGTGGACGCTCTGTGGGAGGGCAAACTTTATAGCCAGGAGAAAGCAAGCAAGCAAGCAAAGAAACAAAACTAGAAACTGCAAACCCCACCCCTCTCCAAATTTCTAATTTTTTGCGCTTAGAGAACGAAATCCTAGAGTGTCCTTGTGAACATAAAGATTTTAGGGTCTAAATGTAAGGATTCTACAGCTTTGAGAACTGAAACGATCTAAGACTTTGTTTTTGTCCTATACTAGTTATTAAAATATCCTAAGTCTTGACTAAAGAGATCTGGATGGCAGGAGGCGGCCAGGAGGCTGGAGCTAGAAGCGCATAAAAAGATGAAATCCCTGCTCTGCCTGGATTTCCAGGGAAAGAACCCCGCTCCTTGGCAACTCCAGGCCGCATTTTGCAGGCGCCCGCATCTGCCTCCCCTGTCTCTTACCTCCTTGATGTTCGGCACTATTTGTGGCCGGCGTGGTGGAAGGACACAGTGAGGTTCTCACCCCCGCCCCCCTCTCCCATCCCCAGTTCCATCAAAGCGAACCCGGGCCAGCGCAAGGATCTCCGAGTTGCGAGTGTGCTGAGGCTGGGACTGTCACTCATTCTCCGATCAGCGCGTGAACGCAGCTCGGCAGCCGCTGGCAGGAAACAATTCTGCAAAAATAATCATACTCAGCCTGGCAATTGTCTGCCCCTAGGTCTGCTGCTCTGCCGCCGTCCACACTCGCTGCAAAAGGGGGCACAGAATTTACCGCGGCGAGAACATCCCTTCCAGACAGCAGATTACAATGCTGCAAACTAAGGATCTCATCTGGACTTTGTTTTTCCTGGGAACTGCAGGTACATTATTTTTTCTTTTTAATTGTACATCTGATTTGCTAATGGTCCCTTGCCCCTCATCCTCTCCAGAGGAACAACTGTTATTTGGGGGTGGTTTGATGTGGAAACCTAAGGCTGGTCGTTTTCGTTGAGCTGCGAAAGAAGCGGGTCGCCCTTGCTGCCCGGCTGAACCCCGCGCCCTGCCGGGCTGCACCGGACCGGGGCTGTCTCCCCGCGCCGCCAGCGCCAGCGCCCCGCCAGCGCGCCCGCCCTTCCCACTTTGTGTGCGGGCAGCTATCAGAGCCAGGGACTGGCTTGCGGGGTCCTGGGCGACGGGCAGAGATCCCTCCCCGAAGGCGGGCGATGTCGTGCCTCTGGTGTCGCCGCTCAGGCTCGCCTACCCCGGGAAGGGGACTGTCAGTCGGGGCTTCGGGAAGGGGGAACAATGAGGCCGACAGCCGCCCCCACCGTCGTTTCCCCGGGTGTCATAAACTGAGGCTCGCGGAGATTCTTCACCCACCCCCTCACTCTTGCCGCCGCCCCGGGGCTGAATAACGGTTTGCAAAATGGGGCGAAAATGGGCAGCATCGCAGGGCTGTGTGGCCGTGGTTGCACCCCCGTCCTCATGACGTTAGTTTTTCATTTGCCAAATTGCTGGTTAGTTGCAAAGCCTGCCCTCGGCCCGGAGCGAGGAGGGATGGGAGGGTCGAGCGCCGCGTTTTGACAGGAGGAAGTGCGGAGGGGCGGAGGGCGAGGAGGGCGTGATCGGGCTGCTGGTGTGTGCGCGCGTGTGTGTGCGCGTGTGCCTTCACACGCACCGCGAGCTCGGTGTTGCACGTTGCGAGCAAAGAATGGCAGGTCGCCGCCCCCCAGCACCTCGCCCCGGGCTCCTTTCTTTGGGCGAGCTTCCAGATCCCGGCCGAGTGCGAACAATAGCGAGCTAGGGGGACTCAGATAGTAGGGAGACGGCCGCGGGTGGCCGCGCCGCGCCGCGCCGCGCCGCCGCCGCCCAGAGCACCTCGGCCGGCGGGCGGGCGGGCGGACGCGGGAGGGAGGCGCCTCGCGTTCCGGCCGTTTGCCCCCGGCCTCCCTGAAGGATGCCTCCGAGCCTGCCCACCCCCCCCCTCCTTCCAGCTGCTTCCCCACAACGCCCGAGGATTTGCGCTCCGGTGCCGACGGACGGGCGGGGAGGAAGAAAGCGGGCGGAGGGCCGCTGGGGCTGGGCCGACACCGGGGCGAGGGTGTGCAGGCGGCACTTGCGGATGCCGCGCGTTGCGGTCGCTGCGGCCAGCGCCCGCCGTACCTGCACGGGCGGCGGAGCCCGGACGCGGAGCACCCAGTGCGTCCCCTCCGCGGGCCGCCTGGGACCGCGCTCGCCTCCAGCTCGGTCCCTCCCACGGCGACCAATCAGAGCGAGGCTGGCTGGGCGGGAAGCCGCGAGAGGCTTTCGTGGCGGCGCGGGTGGCCCCAGTCGCCTGCCAGGCGCCCCGCGGCGTCCAGCCCAACGGTCCCGCTCGCCCCCGCCCCCGCCGGGAGCGACCCCGCCCCAGGCCGTCCCCGCCGGCCCAGCGGTCTCCGACCACGTACAATGGAGCCGAGGCGGTCACCCGGGGCGTCTCCCCGTCCAGCCGCCCGCGCCCGCCCGCTCGCTCGCTGGCACCTCTCGCGCCCGCACGGGGCGTCCCCCGCACCGCCCCCCGTGCGCGCACTCTCGCCGTGGCGGCCCGGCCCGCGCGCGTCGCCTGGGCGGGTGCCTCCCGGAGCGGCCCCGCGCGGCGGCTGGGCGCACGGGCGCGCGTGCGCTGACCGCGGGCCGCGAGCCGCCGGGTGGGCGGGGCCCGGGGCTGGTTGCAGTTGCGACCCAGCTGGGGTGCCGGGGTCGAGCCTTGCCCTGGGCGGTCGGGCATCTCCCAGGTGCGACCTTTCTCCGGAGGGGGTGCGTTGGTGAGAACCGCTCTGCGTGGGAGCAAGAGGATGGAGACCTGTCTCCGGGGCTTCCTTTGGGAACCGGGAGGTCTCTGGGCTGTCTTCCCCCACTTCTGATGGGTGTGACCCTCCGTGTCTGCATCCCCCGGGATTTGCAGCAGGTACGGGCCCAGGGAATCCCACGTGGGATGTTCCTGGGGGCACAGGCCTGGGTGACCTGGAATAAAAGCCCCAAGAACGGAGAGGATGGGAAGAAAGCAGAATGTGAAATGCGTCCAGGATGCTCCACAAAAGAAGTTGAAGGGCTATAAAGAAAAATAATTTTCCTTTAACATGTTGTTTTTAGCATGGTTTAAAAAAATCAGAGAACTCACGCTGACAGATCAGAAGGAAAACAAAAACGGTATTACACACACACACACACACACACACACACACACACACCCCTCCCTTTTTTCTCTTGTTTTTCTCTGTGGGTACAACAGCTCAAATGTTGTAGCATCCTTAGGGACAGTAGAGATTCCTTTTCTATGTTTTTCTGGGTGGATTTGAACATTTAAATATAAAGCGTGCTAATCTTAGTATATGAAATAAGCCAGGTGGCCTCCCTTCTGATTTCGCTGTCCTAGGCACTTTAGAAATAAACGGAAAGATTTTAGAACTGCATAATACATTGAAGCCTGTGTTAGCAGTATTTTTAGCTACTGTGTGGAAAATTTGTTTATTTGAAGGATTTGGCATGGTTACATCACATGTTTACTTGATAATTTCAGGGTTCTCTGCCAGTTTAACTTGGAAGAGTCAAGGGGTGGGTAGAACTGGTTTTCTACCAAGATAGTATCAATTTAAGAAGACCACTTTTGCCACTTTATGAAAGGTGGCATACATATGACACATATTTAATACCATTCCTAAATGATTTATGATTCATTTCAGCAAAATTCCTTGTGAGCACAATTACCATGACCTGTATGTTTCCTATGATTTTAATTTTCAAATGAGAAATCCGACCCTGACAAAATTAACTGATTAATAATAAAACCATATTAAAGAATCTGGGTAACCTTTAACAATCTTATCCAAAATCCCCAAAGACAATTTTCTTTTAACAAATATAAGCATATTTCAAATACTGATGTCGTGTAAAACTGAACAGTTGAAAAGAAAGTAATCCTAGAAAGAAAATGTAGAAGTGTATCTGTCATTTATTTAAATTTTTGAGTTTCTATTCCTGCTAAAGACACCCAGGTCTACAGCTTGATTAACTGTTCACTAATCTAAACCTTGCGGAGTCCCCTCCGCCTCCAGTGACTGAACCTGATGGCTTTTATTTAGATTCTTTTGCCCAGGTTTTTGCTTTTACTTTTAAATAACTCTGGAATAGGAGAACATCTCCTTTCTCACTGGAGAAGTTCCCTTAAAGTCTTCCCATGTCTACTGAATAGGCTGAGTTTGCTCATTGCTGACAGTGTCCTAGAGCTTGATAGTTCAGCAAGAAAGGGTAGCAGCTGCCCGCAAGCCCCCCTCACAGAAGACCACATAAAAATGGTGTAGACGTGTTGTTCAAAAGAGACATGGTTTACTCCAACAGCAAGCAGAGACAGAATTTGGAGTCCTTAAAGTAAAAGAATTTGATAGTGCTCCTTTTTGGAATACATTTATCATGAACTGAATTCTGTAGGTAATATTTAATTTCTTGTAAATAATGTCTATGCATTTTTGTCATTCAGAACAGTGTCTTAATTATCTAATAAAAAGCGGGGTTTTTTTTATCTGAAAGCTAATTTTTAGATATGATGTGTCTTTTTAAATTACAGATAGCATTTTGTAAACTTCACAGCGCTTAAAATATGGGCTTTGGGATTTCTAGTGCAACCACTTAATTTTTTAAGACGCTGAAGCCTCTATTTAGCATGAGTTTGATGAATTCCCCGTATTTACGTTGTCAGTGTTACAGAACTGTGGCCGCTCTCCAGACTGTAAGTGGCCTCAGTGCTCCTGGCAGACCTCCAAGGATATTTTACGGTCCTTCCTGACTTCATGTAAAATGAGTGATTCACTACCTGTTGCTGAAGAACAGTTTGAACTTCCCTGACAGTCTTGGGTTTGTGATGATGGAGACCAGAACCAATTGGCGAGGAGGGAGGGCAGGGCCGCACCTGTCCCCATCTGTCTGCTGAGCACAATTGGAGCCTGGGAGGAGACAAAGACATTTTTAAAAGGCTCCTTCTCCTGCATTATTGAAGTGCTGAGTGTTTGCGCACACAAATGTTTTATGGTACCAACATAAATATTTTATGCATATTCCATAATTGATAATTCCTCAGTTTAATAATCTAGCACATATACAGATTAAGAGATGTCTGGAACTTTAAGAGAAATGGCTAGATATTACAAATAGTTTTTTCTTTTTTTTACTAATTTTAAAATAGTGTAAGAGATTAAATTTGAAAGCATTAATCGTCTAGCTGTATAAAATAACAGTCATTGGAGCTCTGAATCAAAAGGACTTCAATTAAGACACCTTTGATTAAAAAGGAGGAATTATGAGTAAAACTCACAAGGGTGTTTCTTAATCTGCTCAAAAAATAATCTGGACAAAGATCGTGAGGATTAAATGTGTAGATGGTCTGGAGCTCTTAACCCTAAAAAATATTGTAACAAAACTACATTCAGTAATACAATTGGTACTGTCGGGTTATAGAAGGTGGACAAAAGTCTGAAGGTTATAGTCAACATCAGTTTTGCCACTTCTTGCTTTTAACTGCCAGAACCAAACCTTAGATCCTTTGCTGATATAAAGGGATGTGGATTATTTGGCACTGGCAGTGGTACCATCGTGCCCTTTTGTTTCACTTTGTTGAAATGCTGTCGCTCAGCTGCTGACACTGCTTGGGAACACTGCCTTTTGATGTTGGAGTGGGTGCCAAACGGCGCCTTCCAGGAAGTTTCAATATATTATCCTTCCAGTGCTCTGAGGCCAGGTCTACATGGGGCCACTGAGCCAACTGAATTCCAGTTGGGTTGACACTCCTTTGCCCTCCCTGCCATATTCATGTAGCTTCTCAACAATCAGAGATGGAAAGAGGACTGCGCTAAAAGATCTCTTGTATGCATGTGCTTCTGATAAAGAGCTTTCAGTGAACCTGTTGTGCATTCTTTACGTTCCAAATGCGCCTAATGTTGTCTTGAATTCAAACATAGCGTGACTGATGACCCTCATTCAGCTCTATCCTCTCAGTGAATACCACTTGATTTGTAGCTGCAAATACTGGCAACATCTGGGCTCCCCTTTCTGGTTTATGCCATTCCTGAGATAATATGTAAAAAAGCCTTTTGTTACATATTATTCTCTTCTTTTGGTTTCTGATGACCTCATCAGGGAGACACACTCACTGTAATGTCACACTGTTTGAGATTAC
>PVKN010010653.1:0-22455 GCA_004027915.1 Capromys pilorides
TAATTTTATTTATTTATTTATTTGTTTGCTTGTTGTGTTTGTTTGTTTCTTTATTTATTCATTTTGTGGCTGGCTCAGCCTGCCCTGGTGGTGGCGCTGGCGCAGCATGTGGTGCCGGGGATCGAACTGCAGTCCCTGCAGTTGCCTGAGCCCTCCTAAGCAGGCGCTTTAGACCACTGAACCATCTCGCCGGCCCCCACATAAATTTTTTAAGAAATAAAAACTAAAAGGTCTTTTTTAGCATAATGTGATCACAAAACATCAATATTTGCTTTAAACCCTGGAGAAAAAATAGTTTTTGTATGAGTAAAAATATTGAAGAGGACTCTCTTGACATTTTATTAATAGAAACCCAATTTTAAAATACATGTGCTTCTTAATTTAGGGTGGGATTATAATAAGCCTATTGTAAATTGAATATATTGTAAGTTGAATCTGCATTTACTATGTTAACCTGCAGGTGAATGTAGCCTGTCTTAAACACTTAGAACTCTTTCATTAACCTACCACTGGGCATTGCACAAGAACATCTGCCACCTTCATTAGCTCTGGAAAAGAACAAAGTACAAGATTCAAAATATAGTTTCTATTGAGTATCTGTTGCTCTTGCATCATTGAGTAAAAAAATGTTAGGCTGAAAACTCTATTCACACGACTTTTTTTTGAGGGCAAGGTCTTCGCAGGTATGGAAGGCTGGAAAAACTTTTACCTTAATCTCTCAGAGTGCTAGGATAACACGAGTGCATTACCATTCCCATCTTAACAGGTGCTTTTAGTCATTTAATTTTGTTCATAGACAAATTTTCACTTTTTAGTTTTTACTTTTATATGGTCATACTCTTTATAGCTTCTGGTCTTGCAAGTTAGGATTAGAAATGTCTTCTGTAGTGCAGTTTTCCTTTTTTTTTTTTTTTTTTTTTTATCACAAAGTCTTATCTTATATAGTTGAACCTGGCCTTGAAGTCACTAAGTCTTGAACTTGTGGTAGTTCTGCCTCAGCCTCCCAAGTGCTGGGATTACAGGCATGCTCCACCCCCTTGCTCTGTATCTGTTTTGTCTTTGGAACCAGGTTTCAAACTCAAAACCTTGCACTTGCCAGTCAGGCACTTGTGCAATGGAGCTATCTCCCTGTTTTGTTTTGTTTTCATATTTTTTCTTTTCATAAACATTCTCACACATAAAGCAAATCACTTTTTTTGTTTTGGTCATACTGGGGATTGAACGCAGGGCCTTGGACCTGCTGGGAAAGTGTTCTGTCAGTAGCTATATCCCTACCCTTTTAAAAAATTTTATTTTGAGCTGGGGAGATAGCTCAGCGGCATGAGCACCTACCTGGCAAGCATAAAGTCCCAGAGTTCAATCCTTGGTATAGGAAAAAAAAATTATTTTGAGACACTGTCTTGCTAAATTGCTTAGACTAACCTTGATCTTAACATTCTCTTGCCTCATCTCCCAAGTAGATGAGATTATAAGCATGTGCCTCTATACCAAGAAACAAGTCAACATTTTTGTTGCTCCATGTTATTCCTCCTCCTGCTTTGTACATAGAAACTCAACAGATAAATCAGTGAAGAATTTTATACTCCCAGCCTTAACAGCAATTGATCATGTAGAGAAAGGAGAATTACAGAAGCAAGCAAAGATCGTTGGAAATCCTTGATGATCACATTTGCTAGAGCATAGTTGTGGCTTTGCACATTATATATGAACATGTTATAAACTACATTTTATGACATAAAGTGTCATTGCGCTATATGAGGGTGGCATTAGCTTATCCGTTCAGTGTCTTATTTTGAGTCATCAAGATGCAGTCAGACCTCAACAGATGTAAATTTTCTTATAACATAGGCCTTTGGGCACTTCATGAGTATAAATAATAAATGTATAAATAGTAAATGTTCAAATGTGAAAGATTTTTCTTTTTTTAAATGTTTAGATTTAAGTGGCCAATCTTAGTTTAAAAAATTTAATAAACTGTAGCGATTTTTACCCTCAGTTTTCAAAATGAGAAACACTAATAAAATCTTGGGTGTATCAGTTTCTTTGTTTTAGAATTGATGGTAACTGTCATGAGCACTCTCAATTGTAAACCATTTTCTTGGTAGTTTTAATTAGCATTTTTCATGAGTAAGTTAATGGCTACATCTAGTAAAATTGATTTTTACACTAAGAAATACACAGAAAAATCTGTTCAAAGCTAATAGAGCAGGGTATGGTGGCACATGCCTGTAATCCTAACACTCAGGAGACTGAGGCAGGAGGATTGTAGCAAGTTCAGGGCCAGTCTGGGCAATAAAGTGAGTTCTAGAGCAGCCTGGACTGCCTAGTGAAATGCTGTCTCAAAAAATAAAATAGTAAAAATTAATAGATACCAAAGATAAAATTGTAACATTTGTTAGATCTCAAAAGGAATATAACCATTTTCGCTTTTTCCTTGAATGTACTTTAATTTCTAAGACTACTGTTAGCTTTTTGCCACCCAGTGTAGCTTCCTTATGCACACAACTAATTGCAAATACAGCACTTATTCCTATACTGACAGATTACCACATTCACCATATTATGTTCACTCAGAATGTCTGTTCGTTACACACAGTGCCACTTATACATAAAATAATGCAGATTTGGATAAAACAATTTTCTGGTTATAAATTATAATACTCTATGCTTAAGGTCGTTTTATGGAAGTTCGCTGAAACTTTACAATGCTTGTTTTTTTTTGCTTTTTTTTTTTTTTTTTTTTTTTTTTTTTTTTTTTTTTTTTTTTTTTTTTTTTTTTTTTTTTTAATGATTAGCTTAGCCTGCCCTGGGAGTGAGGGCAGCATGTGGTGCAAGGGATCAAACCATGCAGTTGTCTTAAGTTTTCCTAAACAGGTGTATTAGACTGCTGAGCCATCTCGCCGGCCCAGTGCTTAGTTTTTATTTTGTGGGTTACTGAAATAAAGGTTTTAGACTGTTTCATCTGTATTCAGGACTGCTGCAAAGTTGAGAAAATTTTTTTTAAGTTTTTATTTTTACTAGTATATATGTTGGCAGTACATGATTACATTTATCTTGGAGAGTTGGTATATGTACCTACTGCATCAGTATTCTTTTTGATTTTTATGTATTTAGGTTTCATCTAAGTTTTGCAAGGGGGAGGCAAGAAACTGGTAAACTACCAGAAAAAAAAAAAATCCTAAAAGCTATGCTATGAAATGTTTTTTAGGGGATAATGTAATTTTAACTTTCCTTGGAGCTCATACTAATCACTAACCGGTTAGGACTTAAAGGACGTCTTACAGCTTATCCCCAAACTACACATTGTTACAGGATCTTATTTTTGGTGAAGTTGTGCAGGGAGCAGTTTTATCCTTTCAGTATTTGCCTTTACTGATTTATGCTAAATGTGTTCTCTGTGTAGACTTACTGTTATCTTTTTGTTGTGACCTCAAAGCAGTTCCCATATTCCCATACTATATTTTTGGGGTCTAAGTATTTATCCTTTTGTTCTTGTTGTTCAAGGGATCAAAGCAAGGGTCTTGTTCACATTACTCAACTACTAAGATATGTATACAGCTCTGAAATTACAAGTTTTTTTTTTTTTAATTTTTTATTTATTTATTTGTTTGTTTGTTTGTTTGTTTGCTTGTTGTGTTTGTTTGTTTCTTTATTTATTCATTTTGTGGCTGGCTCAGCCTGCCCTGGTGGTGGCGCTGGCGCAGCATGTGGTGCCGGGGATCGAACCGCAGTCCCCGCAGTTGCCTGAGCCCTCCCAAGCAGGCGCTTTAGACCACTGAACCATCTCGCCGGCCCCATACAAGTTTATTTTTTTAAACATTATAAATATCTGCAATGAATTCTAATTCCAGCCAGTCTGGTTCAGACTTGGATTTGTTCAGTAACCTTATTGTATGATATTTAGCTATTCATTGAACAAGTATATCTGGTTAAAGCAGTTTTTGTGATGGTTATCTTGTCAAATGTACCAAGGTTTGAACTGCATTTGTACTGTTTACATCATGTGTTATGTACTGAGTTAATTACTAGACCCTCCGTTTTCTCATCTGTAGAATAG
Source organism: Capromys pilorides (assembly GCA_004027915.1). Classification (NCBI taxonomy): domain Eukaryota; kingdom Metazoa; phylum Chordata; class Mammalia; order Rodentia; family Capromyidae; genus Capromys; species Capromys pilorides. The sequence goes on from PVKN010010653.1 coordinate 4,058, forward strand.
TAATAGCTCCTATTTCTACTGTATTAGCTAATATTGAATGAGTATACTTAGTATGTACAGACATCTGAATGCTTCACACATGTTTATTCATTTTTAATCTTAGGATAAGTAGGCTGTGCACTATAATCTCATGTTACAATTGAGGAAACTGAAGCACAGAAAGCATTTGCCATATTAGTTCTTTTGTTGAAATTACTGGACATTTAAAGTTTCCAAATGTATAATATTTTGAGTAACTGACCTCTGGCTAACATTCAAAGGAACTTCTGTGGCGCTTTTTCTTTCCTCTTGTCTCCGTAGCTCTTGGTGCTGGACAGGCATCTTTGTTTGGGAACAGCCAACCTAAGATCGGAGGGCCTCTTGGTACAGGAGCCTTTGGGGCCCCTGGATTTAATACTACGACAGCCACTTTGGGCTTTGGTGCCCCCCAGGCCCCAGTAGGTAAGTGTCAGTCACCTTAGAAGGCTTTACTCTGTTTATTTCTTACTAATAGTTGCTGACTTGATTTTCCTACTCACCATCTCATCTTTACCAAGACAGTATGGGGAGACTTAGATCCTGGCCTTGCTTGTTTCCACATTCCGAGCCCTAGTTTCTCAGATATGTCACTTTTGCTATTTTTAATTCATCTGGAGTGTTATTACGCTCTTATGGCTAAATGATGTAGTTGCACTATATTCCGGAAAATACTTACACTGGTTTTTTAAATTAAATGAAATCTAACTTGTTATGCTAGATGAGCTCGCTTGTCACCTTACCTTTTTGTTTTCTGCCAGTGTTTCCTTAGTTTTATCTACTGAAACATTTTTTATGCTTTATTCCTTTTAAATACTGCTTCCTAGTTTTTGCACTATCCTCTTACCTTTATTTTTAACTTAAGAAGGTTAACAGTTCTTAAATTTTTTTTATAGAAAATACATTCTTGGAAGTGAAAAATTAGTATCACTTGACATAGCTACAGTGTGAGTTAGAAGGAAAAATAGTTTCTGCTTTACATCTGTGCTATCATAATACATGTGCTACATTTTTAGAAACTTTTGCAAATTTAAGCTGTGTACCTCTTTTTTTTTTTTTTTTTTTTTTTATTGTGTCAACCAAGTAATAGTGTGTCTTGCTTCTCCTTTGTGAAATGATACTAATGCCCTTAACCTACCTTTCTCTTTGCCTTATTTTGTTGTTTTTTTGTGGCAATACTGGAATTGAACCCAGGGCCTTCACACTGACCTACATACCCAACCTTTTATTTTTAATTCTTAGCAAGACTAGGTCTTGTTAAGTTATCAGGTAGAACTTACACTTGTGATACTTTTGCCTAAGTCGCCCAGACTCTTGGGTTGCTGAGGGCGGCAATACTGCACCCAGTTTAGTCCTTATATTTTTATATTGATACAGTTAATAGTTCTGTTCTATAACTGTTACTATCTCTGTCTTCTGTTCTTTCAGTAATGGAAAAAAGTTCAGATGAAGCCAGCATTTACTTAATAGCACATAAAAATATCACTGCCCGGTATATGTAGCACACCTGTACATACACATGCGAGTTTTTTCACCCTGTGTTAACTCCCATGATATTATTTCAGACTGCTAAAAATGATAGCAGAATTCCTCACTCACACACCCACATGCTTGTTTTTCTTATTCCTGTATTTTCCTACAGCAACAGAAAATGGTTATTCTCTAAGCCTTCAGTATTACCACAGGATGTTCACTTTATATTTACTCAAAACTGCTGTGTTAAGAATTTCTCCGCATGGGCCGGCGAGATGGTTCTGTGGTCTAAAGCGCCTGCTTACGAAAGCGCAGGCAACTGCAGGGACTGCGGTTCGATCCCCGGCACCATATGCTGCACCAGCCCCACCACCAGGGCAGGCTGAGCCAGCTACAAAATAAATAAATAAAGAAACAAACAAACACAACAAGCAAACAAATAAATAAATAAATAAAATTAAAAAAAAAAAACTCACTTTAAGAATTTCTCCACTTTATTTCCTGAATTTTCTGGAATATATTAGTAAATGATAAGACATTTGAGTAGTAAACTTTTGAGTACTTAACAGGTCTGAAAATATCTTCGTTCCTTACAATTTAATGTTAACCAAGCTGATAAGATAGCTCATAGAACTAAGCGCCTGCTTAGGCAAGCACAGGGACCAGAGTTCGATCCCTGGCCAGCCCAGCCCCAGGGTACACTGAGCCAGCCACCAAAACCAGGTGTGATGATGTGTACCTATAATCCTAGTGCTGGGGAGGCAGAAAAACAGGAGGATCACTGTGAGTCCAAGCTATGTAGTGAGATCCTGTACCAAATACTAAATTTAAAAAACAAGTTCATTAATTAGTTAATTAGATGTTAACAAAATTTAGATGTGGGATGTATGTATTTATCCATGCAACTTTGATCTTATTCCTTACAGTGACCGTTACTGATGATCTAATGCCTTTCCAATTCTTATGTGACCAGTTCTACACACTTTTGAAAGCATTTAGGATTATCCTTTAGTTCTGATATTTTACTGCTTTGATTGTATGGGTGTGTGTTGGGACTTTGCACTTGCCAGGCAGACTCTTGTGCCTCTGAGCTATCTCCCCAGCCCTCAAACTGTTCTTATTTTCTAGAAGTTTTTTGGCTTTGTAAAAATTCTTCAAATTTTTGTTCAGGTTTTTAATTTAGAAGAATTCTTATTTTCTGAATGTTCTATTTTTTCAAACACCTAGGTCTTAGATACAATATTTCTTAAAAATGAATTTATTGGGGCCGGCGAGATGGTTCAGTGGTCTAAAGCGCCTGCTTAGGAGGGCTCAGGCAACTGCGGGGACTGCGGTTCGATCCCCGGCACCACATGCTGCGCCAGCACCACCACCAGGGCAGGCTGAGCCAGCCACAAAATGAATAAATAAAGAAACAAACAAACACAACAAGCAAACAAATAAATAAATAAATAAAATTTTTTTTAAAAAAATGAATTTATTAGTAACTGTTCTTCAAACTTTGGAGATTTTTGTTGACCCTGATATTTGGTGTTTCTTTCTGTTCAGAATATTTCTTTCTGTTAAAAATTAGATTTAAAAAAAAGAAAAAACCTCCCTGTCACTGTTGTGGTTATAGGTTATGTACCAACACATTTCATTTTAGGATAAGTAGTCTACAAATCAGATATTACTTAAAGGTTCTCTCGGGACCAGGGACATAGCTCATTAGCTTAAGCGTCTGCTTGGCAAGCACAGGGTCCTGAATTTGATCCTCAATACCTCTGCCAAAAATCCTCTGAGTTTTATTTTGTTTAAATCAGTTAATTTATTTGGTATAAGGTTTCACTATACAGCTCAGACTCCTAGTGACTATGGGGGGTGGGGTGGGGCTTAGCCACCTGGTGCATGGGATCCAACCTCAGTCCCTGCGCTTGCCTAATCAGGCACTTTAGTCCGCTGAGCTGTCTTGCTAGCCTGTGGTTTCCTTTGCAAGGTGGTCCAGTCATTGTTCAGATTGTGTAGAAATCTAACCCTGCTTCTGCAGAATTTTCAATCAGTAGTTCTACTTCTAAACCAAGCAAAACTAATTGTGTGCATGTATATGGGGGGGGGGGTGAGAATAACTGACTGCCTTTCTTCCAGATAAATTATTATTTTGTATGTATTTAGTACAGGGTCTGACTGCACAGATGAGACTTGTAGTAATCCTCCTGTTTTCAGCCTCCCAAGTGCTGGGATTACAGGGGTGCACACCACCATGCCCAGTCTCAATTGCTGTCCCTGTGTGCCCTAGGGGTGGGGCCAGCACTAGCATTGGCACCAGCACCGGCATGGCAGGCTGGGGTTCGAACCCCCAGACCCGGTGTCTGCCTAAACAGACATTTTAATCCACTGGGCTATCTGGCTAGTCCCCAGATAAACTATTGTCAGTTTCTTCTGTTCTTTTCAGATGATACATTTTTTGTATTTTATTTGGTCAGGATTTATTTGTTTGGCACCTTTCAAAATGTCATGCTTGATATAGTGGCACACGTCTCGGGAGTAATCCCCACATTTTGGACGTTGAGGCAAGAGATCACCATGATTTTGAGGCCATTTCGAACTATATAACAAGGCTCTGCCCCAAAAAATCTAAAACAACAACCACCTCACCCCAAAAAGACAGAAAATATTGTTAGGGCCAGAATCGAATATACCACTAGTATTAGGTTAAATAGTGCTTGTTTGTTCTCTTAATTTTGCTAATAGATTGGCTCTCTCATCTGTATATTTTAATAAGTAAAATAGGAAACGTTTTATAATACGAAAATAAAACTTGCTCATACATTTTCCTAATTATGTTTGACTTTGTGAAAGGAAGATTGTATTCCTTTGAGCGAGCTCAAGTGAGATGGCCGATACTTGGTAAAGGACGTGATTACGTATTATAGGTCAAAACCTATGACATTTTTTAAATGGTTAACTGAAAAAATAGAATCACTACTAAAAGAATTAGAGCTCTGTAAAATTTCTCTTACTCTCTTTGTGTAGTCCCCAAAATAATATGCTGTGTTGTTTCTAATATTGGGTACTTTCTTATTCTTTGTTTCTTTGGTACTGGAGATATTGAACCCAGGACATTGGTACCAAGTTGTATGTCCAGCCTTTATTGTTTATTTTGAGTCAGAATTTCATCAAGTTCAAGGTCTCATCAAATTGCCTAGGCTGGGTTCAAACCAGCAGTTTTCTGCCTCAGCCTCCTAGAGTGCATCAGTTGCAGGTGTGTGCAGCTATTCTTGGCAGTGGCCTATACTTTTTGCAAGCCTGTTATGTGTTTGTTTGTTTTCGGGACCCAGGTTCAAACTCACAACCTTACACTTGCCAGCAGGCACTTGTGCCATGGAGCCATCTCCCGAGCCCCCAATGAAGTCTAAGCGTGGTGGTAAACACCTGTAATCCCAGCATTTTGGAAGACAATGCCTGTTATCTTAAGTTGGGATAAGAATACTATTAATAAAGATGATTTGCTTTATTATGTATTTATTTATGTCGGCTCAGCCTGCCCTGGGGGTGGGGCTGCCACAGCATATGGTACTGGGGATCAAACCTTGGTCCCTGTGGTTGCCTAAGCAGGCATTTTAGACCACTGAGCTATCTCGCCAGCCCAATTTGCTCTATATTCTTTATTAAATTGACATCTCTGAATTATAAAATCCTGAACAAAATGTGTACTACCTCTTTTTCTTTTTTTGAGAAGAGATGTCTATATGTGAAGAGATAGTTCAGTGGAGTAAGTGCCTGCTTAGGCAAGTGTAGGGACCAGGATTCGATCCCAAGCACCACATTGCCGGCCCCCTCTCCCCTTCCTCTCCCCCCCACATGGACTGGGAGCTACCCACTGATACCAGGCATGGTGGCACATGCCTGTAATCCCAGCGCTTGGGAGGCTGAAAGCAGGAGAATCACTACCGAGTCCAAGCTGCATAGTAAGGCCCTGTACCAAATACATTTTTTAAAAAAGTGTGTAGTTTAGGCTGGCCTTGAGGTTTTGATCCTTCTGCCTAAGCCTCCCTAGTGCTAGAATTATGAATGTGTGCCTCTAGGCTGTACTTTGTACCATCTCTTTAAATTATACTTTATTATTATTATTGTTACTATTTTAGTTGGTGGGTCTGGAAATTCAACCTAGGGGCTTACACATGTTGAGTTAAGTGCTTTATCACTGAGCAAAATCCGAGTCCACTGACAACATACGTTGCCAGGTGTGGTGCAATTCATGTCCTCCATAGGCAGAGACATGATAGCAACAGACTCAAGGTCAGCCTGAACTAAATAAATAGTTCAGAGCTAACCTGAACTGCACGGCAAGACCCTGTCTTAGAAAACAAATATAGTACAGTAAAGTACAATACAATACAGTACATAGCTAGGCACAGTGGTACACACCTGTAATCACAGTAGTCTTGGGGGAGGCTGAACGATTGTCAGTTTGAGAGCAGTCTGGGTGACTTAGTAAGATACTGTATCTAAATGGAAAAGTAATCGGGCTAGGAGTGTAGCTTAGTGTAAAGATCCTGGACTCCTGTGAAACGCATTTTTAACTGTGTGTGCGCACGCGCGTGCAGGGTCTCAGACTAGTGATCCTCTTGTTTTCTGCCTCCCTAGTGCGGGGGTTACAGGTGTGTGCCACCACACCTGAATTACATTGCCTGTTCAGGGCACCCGGGGGCGGGGCCGGGGCTGGGGCCAGGGCCAGGGCCGGGGCCAGGGCCGGGGCCAGGGCCAGGGCCAGGGCCGGGGCCAGGGCCGGGGCCAGGGCCAGGGCCAGGGCCAGGGCCGTCATGGCATGCTCTCACATACAGTGTTGTAATATTCAAGGCCAGCCAAATAGCTCAGTAGATTAAAGTGCCTGCTTAAGCAGACACAGCGGCTTGGGTTCAGTCCCTGATGTGCCATGGTGGTGCGCACCTGTAATCCCTGCATTTGGGAGGCTGAACACAGGCACATCACTACAAGTCTGATCTACATAGTTAGACCTTATAGACTCTGTCCTAAAAATGAAATAAATAAATAATTAAGTAATATGTCCAATTTTAAGAAAACTTTGTAGGACTGAAGGGGAAGCCACTTGTTTTTCATCAGCTTATCTACAGTTGTCTATTCTGTTTTTTATTGTTGCTATTGTTTTTATCATCTCCCCCCTCCCCATTTGAATTTTCAAAATGTTTTTTGTTTATAATCTTTTAATGTATATTATCTACCTTATATTTGATGTTAGCCTATTTCTGAAAGTTTTTAAGTGGATAAGTAGTTTTTAATTTCTAAAATGAGTTTAACTATGTATTTTGATCAGTATTAGGAAGTTTTATTTTCTCTTGCCAAAAGATTCTTCACCACAGAATCTTTTGTAGAGCAGGTGGTTTTCTTTTTATGATTTATACTATCATAGATTGTGAGTATAAAAGTGCTGAAAATTCCTAGTGTAAAAAAGTGAAGAGGGGCAGCCAGTGCAGGTTATTGAAATCAGGGCCTCGTTTGTGCTAAGCAAACTTTTTACTAAATAAACTACACCTATGGCCTCTAAAATATTTTTTTTCTGGATTTTTTTTAAATTTTTTTATTTTATTTATTAATTTGTTTGCTTGTTGTGTTTGTTTATTTCTTTATTTATTTATTTTGTGGCTGGCTCAGCCTGCCCTGGTGGTGCGGCTGGCGCAGCATGTGATGCTGGGGATCGAACCGCAGTCCCTGCAGTTGCCTGAGCTTTCCTAAGCAGGCGCTTTAGACCACTGAACCATCTTGCCGGCCCTTTTTTCTTGATTTTGATTTACTATGTCACGGATGCTTTTATATCTCTTTTCTTTTCTTTTTTTCAACTTTATCATATGGCTAGCTCAGCCTGCTGTAGGGGGCTATTGTCGGGGGGGTTCTGGTGCAGCATGTGGTGCTGGGGATCTAATCGTGATCCCTGCGGCTGCCTAAACAGGCACTTTAGACTGCTGAGCTATCTCGCCGGTCCCATGCTTTTATATTTCTACAGTAAAGTAGTCACTAATTTTTATTCATGACCCACCATTGATACAGCATGACCTTTATCTTAATGTAGGACACATATGTTGTTTTGAAATCTTAAAATTTACAGTGAACACGTAGAAACATTTATCAGTTTAAGTCCTCAGGTTAAATATCCATGTTTTAAATTGCGAAGCAAAAGTAGTAAAAGTAGTACTTGCTGTATACATGGTCATTGTTTTTTTATTTCTATTTTTCATTGTTTTAGATTAAATTAGTCTTTAATAGTACTAGAAGTCAGAGAACATAACTTTTTATACAGTTGTGTTAGTAATTGTGAGGTGTGTATAAAGCAGTTCTGCAACTTTGTTTTTGTTTTTCGTTTTTGGTACCAGTTGAACTCTTGATTGCACACTGGCCAGACAGGTGCCAAGCTGTCTCTGTAGCTCAGTTTGTTTTAGTTTGCATTTCTTGGGTTATTAGTGACAGTGAGCAGTTTGTAATTGAATTTTTATGTGTATTATCTACTAAGATATTATGATCTTTATCTTTGATTGACTAGTTTATTGAATCTATGACTTTTTTTTCAGTTTCTTCCATACCTTCCTCTCAGTAATGCCATCAAGTCTGAACATTGTGAAGACCTCATCTCCCAAAAGTGATCTCTGCTAAAAATGTATTGAATCTATAATGACATCATTTTTTCCTTTTCTTCTTTTGAAAAGCTTTGACTGATCCAAATGCTTCTGCTGCCCAGCAGGCTGTTCTCCAACAGCATCTCAATAGTCTGACATACTCACCTTTTGGAGACTCTCCTCTCTTCCGGAACCCCATGGCAGACCCCAAGAAGAAAGAAGAGGTTTATTATTATTATTATTTTATTTTTATTTTTATTATTAGAAACTGTGAAGGTGATTAGCTATCAGTTGTACCGTAATTCTAGACATTTCCAAGTAAAGTATATGCAGTGTTAAAGCATTGAACTTTGATGTTTAACATTCATTAGTAAGCAGTTGGCAGGTTATTAAATATGTGGCCAGGCGGATTCTTAAATTTAAACATTGTAGATCTGAAATGACAAAGCTCAGCACAAACTCTTGTCTGTGAAAGATTCAATCACCTTTGCATCTTGGGTCTCAATACTCTGGGTGGCTTCTGGACCAAAATGAAGCTGGTGTCCCAAGAGTTTCCAGGAAGAATCCTACAAACCTATCCTGGGCCTCCAAAGTTAAGTCCCATGGAGTGCACAGACTGTGGGCCTGTGTAGTAGGACATTCATAGCTGCAGGTCCCATGTAGTCCATAACAGGTTCTCTGAAGATGAGTCTCTGCTCTGCCCAGCAGTGGCAGCAGAGCAGTGTCTAGAGCACCAGTGGTGTTCTTGTCTTCCGTGTCCCCATGCTTGGAGTTCTGACTACCAGCTTCAGGTCATAGCTGTTCCCTTATGGCCACAAAGCAACACAGGACCCACCCAGACCCACACAGAAGGCCCTCTGGGTGGCCGCTGGCACTGGTCCTGCTCATCCCTTAAAGAACCAGTAGTTTGGCTCACTTTTGATTCCTCACGATGCTGGGATTATCTGTTCCCTTGTCAGAGTGGGAGGTTTCACGGGTAGGTACAGATATAAATGGACTTCAGGGACATCCCCGAATTCTAAATGTGAGTTGATTCTGCTCCTCTGTGGGTATAGAAAGTAACTTTTATTTATTTGCTGACAGGCTTGATCTTTGTATTGAGAAACAGATAAAAAGATAGTGACAAAAATAGACAAAATAGGGGCCGGGGGAGTAGCACGGTACATTAAGTGAAGGGCCTGAGAGTTCAATCCCCAGTCCCGCAAAAAAAAAAAAAAGGATTTTGTGCTGGCAAGATGGCTGAGCGATCTAAAGTGCCTGCTTAGGCAACTGCAGGGGCAGCGGTTCAATCCCTGGCACCACATGCTGCGCCAGTCCCACCCGCAGGGCAGGCTGAGCTGGCCATAATAAATAAATAAACAAACAAACAAATGAACAAATAAAAATAAATGATAGCTTGATGGAGTATAGTGCATCCTGTTTTTTTTTTTTTATTATGGCTGTTATGCCTAGACTGGCGTCAAACTCCAGGCAGTTATCGTCCCTGAGCCTGCCAAATGCTGGGATTACAGGAGTGAGCCAGTGTACCTAATAACGTGCTTGTTTTAAGGAAGACTTCATGAAGTATCTAACAGGTTAATGGCAGAGATTGTTTCAACTCTGGTCTGATATTTTAGGCCACATGTATGCATTAAAGCCGAGCTTTCCTTGATGCTTTTCTATTTTCAGAGATTGAAACCAACAAATCCAGCAGCTCAGAAGGCTCTTACTACACCTACTCATTATAAACTGACACCCCGCCCTGCCACCAGAGTCCGCCCCAAGGCTTTACAAACAGCAGGCACAACTAAATCACATCTGTTTGATGGGCTGGATGATGATGAACCATCCCTAGCCAATGGAGCATTCATGCCCAAGTGAGTTTGAATTTCGTTAATCTAAATTCAATATAAAATGTTGATCAAAAGCATAAAAAAAAGTCAGTCAAGGTCTGGCAATCTAGCTCAGTGGACTGAGCACCTGCGTAGGGACCGGAGTTTGATCCACAGCACTATGTGCTCCACCATGCCGCACCAGCCACAATAGAAGTGTACTAGTGCATGCCTGAAATCACAGCGCTGGGGAGACTGAAACCAGGAAGATCACTACAAATCTGAGCTGTGTAGTGGGACCTTGTACTAAATACATAAAATAAAATGTTGATTAAATATATAATTATTTAAATTTAGTAGAGCTATAATATTTTTTATTTTGAAATATATGTCACAGAACCTAAAAATACAAGGATAACCATAGTTAACATAAAAATTGACTATGCTTATTTTATATATGCATTTTTTGTTTTTGAAAAATTAATACTTTTTGTAGTTATTCGGTAGAGCTGAAAATGGCAAGGGTAAAGGATTTAGCTCAGTATAGGACTTGTCTAAGCAATACACAGAAAAATATACAGGAAGATACATGGAAGAGTTAATAAACATTGAAATTCACATTTATATTATTTCCCTGGAGTGGTGCTATATACATAGAAAATATCCTGAAGAAAGTCATACCATTAAACATTTAATTTTATTAAGATGGAATGTCAAGGCATTTCATTTCTTAATTTTTATGTCTTCATAGCTAGACACTTTTTTTTTTGAATGAGGTTCTCACTTGGTAGTTTAGGCTGGCCTTGAATTTATGGTGACCTTCCTTCTTCAGCCTCCTGAGTGCTAGGTTTACAGACATGCACCACTATGCTTGGCTCACTTACAGGCTTTATCTTTTTAAAAGCAAGTGCTTTTCTCATCAGAAAATAAAGGTAAGTTGTAAAATTTTCTTTTGGTAACCTTTGAGAACAAGTAGAAATTTATTATGAGTGAAAATGCTCAAGCGGTTCAGAGGAGAAAGAGGATATTCAAAAGGGATTTTCAGTTTTGTGACTCTCCTTTGCTTTATTATTCCAAATCACAGAGTGCAATATTGTCAGACTCCAGCTTGAAAAAACAAAAAAACCAAGTTGGCCAGGCATGGTGGCGCATGCCTGTAATCCCAGCACTTGGGAGGCTGAGGCAGGAGGATCCCTGGGAGTTCGAGGCCAGCCTGAGCTACAAAAGTGAGCTGAAGGCTAGCCTGAACTGCGTATCGAGACCCTGTCTCAAAAAGACCAAAAAAACCGAGTTGAACAAGAATGTCCTTTTGAAGGGCCCAAGTTTGTAGGTAATGTGGATAATACAATTGTGTTTGACCTGTGTATATGTGTGTGTCTTATAGAAAGAGCATTAAGAAGCTGGTCTTGAAGAACCTTAACAATAGCAATCTGTTTTCCCCTGTTAATCGTGATTCAGAAGATTTGGCTTCACCTTCTGAATATCCAGAAAATGGAGAAAGGTAAACTAAATTATTTTGAGTGCTTTTTTTTCTTTCTGTGGGACCAGGGTTCGAACTCACGACCTTGCACTTGCCAGGCAAGTACTTGTACCACGTAGCTATCTCCCCAGCCCCTTCTTTTCATATTTTGCAGAGATCTTTAACTTGGTATTTTTTCCCTTTTTTTTTTTTTTTTTTTTTTTTTTTTTTTTTTTTTTTTTTTTTTTTTTTTTTTTTTTTTTTTTTTTTTTTTTTGTATTTTAGGAATGGTCTACAGGGTGTTCAGGGTCCCACTACTAGATTAGATTCATAGTAATCCACCTGTTTATAGTCTCCCAAGAGCTGGAATTACAGTCGTACAGGGCACCACCATGCCTAGTCTCAATTGCCCTCTCGGTACCTGTGGGGGCAGGGCCTGCTTTGCAGGCCTGGGGATCAGATCTCCAACCCCTGCATACTTTAATTCACTGAGCTATTTGGCCGGCCCTTTTTTTCCTTTTTTTTTAGTAGGGCCTCACTAATGCAGTTCAGGCTGGTCTTGAGCTCTCAAGGGTCCTCCTGCCTTAGCCTCACAAGTGCTGGATTATAGGCATTAGATTTTGTTTTGTTTTATTTAAAATTTTTATTTTGTACTGGAAATTGAGTCCAGGGCCTCACATATGCTAAGTGAGTAGTCTGCCATGAGTCACTTCCTTCCTCTTTTTATTTTTTGAGATAATCTAATGAAATTCCCAAAGCTATTTTTAAACTTTGAATCCTCTTGTCTTAGCCTCCCAAGTAACTGTCATTACAGGTGTGTACCACCACACCTGGCCCTAAGCTTCAAATTTTATGAAAAATTTTGAAGATTGGTGAATGTTGCCTGGAAGGATGACAACTTAGAGGCACCTAGAGAATCCTAGTTTTTATTTCTTGCATACATTAGACTTATAATTTATTAGAGTTCTGATTTGTTACTACACAGTTATTTTGGGATTTGTATAACACTGTATTAGACAGTGTTAGCGTATATTTGAAACCCCTCAACTTCCTAAAATAGAAGGTACTTTATAATGATTATTGAATTTGTTGTAACTAAATAAAAAAAATCAGTATAAGGTTGTGGGTATAGCTCAGTGGCTTAGGTCCCAGCCTGGTAAGCACAAGGTCCTGAGTTTGATTCCCAGCACCAAGGTCAAAAAAACAAGAAAACAAAGCAATCAGTATGGAGCGTATATGTAAAAGAAGAAGCAAAAATATATACATCAACTCTTTAAAGTTTATGTATATTGTGTTTTGGAAATTTGTTTATATAGAAATGCATTCTTATTGATATATACTATAGATAATATATATGAATAGTGTAATACCTTTCTATATCTGACCTTTTCTACTTCTTCATTTTTATTTTTATTTTTATTTCTACATTTATTTATTTATTTATTTATTTATTTATTTATGTGGTGCCGGGGATTGAACTCAGGACCCTGCGCTTGCCAGGTGCCTTCCACTGAGCTATCTCCCCGGCCCATTTTAATGTTTAAATAGGCATTGTGAATGTAAAATTATTTAACTACTTCCATTATAGTACTTGGTATTCCTGTAATCAGTGCTTCAGTGAAATAATCCTTATATATGTAAATATATATTATATAGCCTTTTTAGTCTGCATAAAATCCTAATTTGTTGTATTTTTTAGTCTTTTACCACTAATCACTCCTATACAATAGGGCATACTTTCTCTGTTTTAAGCTAAAAATTCGGTTACTCATGTCCATTCATTCACGAAAATAAAAAAAATTAAATGCTTGAAATATGAAATTAGATCTGTTTCATGTTTGAAATTACAATTCTAGTCAATAGTGATATTTGCTTGGAATCCCATCAGAAGGTTTATACAGGAAGACACAAGTTCAAGCATTGTCTGGGCAACACAGTCATTTAGCAAGATCCTATCTAAATAAAGCCTTTTAAAAAGGGTTGGTGATACAGCGCAGTATGAGGCCCTGGGTACAATGCCTTATAACCTAAAAACCAAACTAAGCAAAAAATACAATTTCCTACTCTTAGTACTCAGTGCTTTGTGTTGCAGGGTGTGTTATTTTTCTGTGACTCCTCTGTTTAATAGAAACAGTAATTACAACCTGTTTCATAGGTTACTATCAGTATTAGTTTCTTTCTTTGGGTTGTTGTTTTATTTTATTTTTTGTCTTTTTGAGACAAGGTCTTGCTGTGCAGTTCAGGCTGACCTTGAGCTCACTTTTGTGGCCCAGGCTGGTCTCAAATCACACTGCCTCCTGCCTCAGCCTCCCAAGTGCTGAGATTACAGGCATGCACCACCACACCCTGCTCTGGGTTGTTACATTTTAGATATACACAATGGAACATCTGTCATAGAGAATTTGTATCCATACATGATGTAACTTGATTATTTTTTATTTTCCCTCTTCCCCACCCTCACTTCAATTCCTTAAATTAGTTTTTAGTACATGGTATTACCCAGAACTGTGCTTCAGGTAAAGCTGTTGTCATCTTTAGTACTATAAGAGGCTAAGTTACTACTACTTTTTCTCTTTGCAGATTTAGTTTCCTGAGCAAGCCTGTTGATGAGAACCATCAGCAAGATGGAGATGATGATTCTCTTGTGTCACGTTTTTATAATAACCCTATTGCCAAACCCATTCCTCAAACTCCAGAGAATGCTGGAAATAAACACAACAGTAGCAGCAGTGTGGATGATACCATTGTTGCGCTAAATATGCGTGTTGCTTTGCGAAATGGACTGGAAGGAAGCAGTGAAGAAACGTCTTTTCATGATGAGTCATTGCAGGATGACAGAGAAGAAATAGAAAATAATGTTTACCATTCACACCCAGCAGGTCAAATTCATATACTTTATCATTTTGGAATACATACTTAAAATTTATCCGAGTTTGAGAAGCCCAACTTTTATAACTTGCCTAGCTTTATAAATTCAGTTATTCTTTTAAACTGAGAATAATAATTTTATACTGTATCAAGAACTTAAATTAGCTATGTATACCATAAGGCATTATTTACAATGTACTAGGCACTCAGATGGCAACTGTTGCTATGTGGGTTTTTTTTTTTTTTTTTTTTTTTTTTTTTTTTTTTTTTTTTTTTTTTTTTTTTTTTTTTTTTTTTACGGGACCAGAGTTCAAACTCATGACCTTGTGCTTGCCAGGCAGGCACTTGTGCCACAGAGCTCTCTCCCCGGCCCCTGTGACTTTTGTCCCCTCAGTTCTGTTTACCCTTCACCAAAGACTATTATGTAAGCTCCAAAATTGCGGTGTCTTGATTTTTCAGCATACCTCCTCCCCATCTTTTGCCTTAGTGAGTATGTCTGTGCTAACTAATATCTCAGTTGGGTTTGGGTTTACCTTCCTTTTTTTCCATTTAAATAAACTCAGGTTAAAATTTACATATGATTAAGAAGTATACCGATCATAAGTATTTGTTTCAGTTTGACAAACCAAGATAGAGTATGCATTTTACTCTGGAAAGCTCCTTTGAGTTCTCCCAGAACTCAACTGCAGTTCTGATTTCTGTCATATACATCACTTCTGCTTTTCTTGCACTTTATAAACTATTTACTTTTTGATTCAATATGATTTCAGATTTTATGCATGACACATTTATCAACAGTTCATATTTTTATGTAGTTTCTATAATGTAGTTTCACTGAGTCAGATAAGTGCCTGCTTAAGCAGATGAAGTGGCTGGGGGTTCAGTCTCCTGCCTGCAATGCCATCCTGCACCCACCCTCCTTGTACCAGAATGTTGATTGAGATTGGGCATGGTGGCATGTACCTGTATTTCCAGCACTTGGGAGTCTAAAAACAAGAGTCACTATGAGTCCAATCTGTGTAGTGAAACTCTATAGACCCTGTACCACATACATTTAAAAAAAGGAAAAACAAAAAAGAATCCTAAATGTAATGAGGCTGGGGAGATAGCTCAGGGGCACAAGTGCCTCCTGGCAAGTGCAAGATCCTGAGTTGGATCCCCGGTTCTGAAGAAGAAAAAGAGAGATGAACCCAAATGTAGCCAGGCGGCCAGGCGTGGTGGCACACGCCTTTAATCCCATCACTTGGGAGGCTGAGGCAGGAGGATTGGTGTGAGTTTGAGACCAGCCTGGGCTACCAAAGTGAGCTCAAGGCCAGCCTGAACTACATAGCAAGACCCTGTCTCAAAAAGACAAAAAAAAAAAAAAAAATGTAGCCAGGCGTGGTGGCACACACCTATGATTCCAGCCCTGAGGAGGCTGAGGCAGGAGGATAACTGAGTTCAAGTTCAGCTTCTGGGTTACATAAACCTCAGGTTATAAGGCTAACCTAAACTACACAGAGACATCCTGCCTCAAAAAAAAAAAAAAATCTTGAATTTATTTGTATATGTTCATTTACATGAGTTTATTATGATAATCATGTCTTTAATTCAAATATGCAGTCAGGGGGCTGGCGAGATGGTTCAGTGGTCTAAAGCGCCTGCTTAGGAGGGCTCAGGCAACTGCGGGGACTGTAGTTCGATCCCCGGCACCACATGCTGCGCCAGCGCCACCACCAGGGCAGGCTGAGCCAGCCACAAAATGAATAAAGAAGCAAACAAACACAACAAGCAAACAAATAAATAAATAAATAAAATTAAAATTAAAAAAAAAAAACCAAATATGCAGTCAGTACATTTTCTCTATAGTTTTTTTCTGACCTTCTTTCCTTTTATTTTTTATTTTTCTATTTGTGTTTGGCTCAGCCTGACCTGGGAACAGGGCTGGGACAGCATGTGGTGCCAGGATCAAATTGTACAGTCCTTGCACTTCCTGAGTTTGCCTAATCAGGCGCTTTAGACCACTGAGCTATCTCACCGGCCCCCTTGTTTCCCTTTAGAGCTTTCCTACAATTCTCTAAATCTTGCCACTGAAGCAGGTTTACAAGTTGAAACTGTGCAGGTTGAAATTTGACTTGATATCAGCTTTAAATATTTTTTCTCTTAGGAGTTTAACCTGGTACCTGGCTATACTGACAAGGAATTATAAAAATAACATCATTTGCTCACTACTTTCATTTTAATTCTTTAGGCTTTTTTTAAAAAAATCTTATTATTTTGATCCTTAACATTGGTTGTTCTGAAACCCTTTTTACACCCTTTCTCCCTGCTTTCTCCTCTATTTTTCCCTCCCTCCCTGGTTCTCCCTCTTTCCCTGTCTCTCCTGACCCTTATCCCCCTTCCCCCATCCTGCTC
Organism: Capromys pilorides; assembly: GCA_004027915.1. NCBI lineage: Eukaryota > Metazoa > Chordata > Mammalia > Rodentia > Capromyidae > Capromys > Capromys pilorides. The sequence goes on from PVKN010010653.1 coordinate 20,686, forward strand.
CCTCTTGACAAGGTTTCACTATGTAGTTGAGGCTGACCTTGAAGCCACTTTGACTGGCCCAGTGCTGGTCTCAAACTTAATAGTGATCTTTCTGCCTCTGCCCAGCCAGCACCCTTTCAAATTTAATACTGCTTTTTCTTGGCCCATCAGATGCCATTTGGATATATCTAGAATCTTGATTTCTGTTCAATCTTTAGTAACACTAATTATAGACTTTTAACTTTCCCTTTATGATTAGAATTTTGTAGAATTTTTCAAATCACCCTGATATAACTGGATGTGAAAGATTTCATTATATTGCAAATAGTCTATACTATGTTGTATTCCTTAAATTTACTTGACCTTGACCCCTGTTTTTAAAATATATGTTCCCCTGTAATTGTGTTTGATAAAACAAAGTTTTTAAAAAACTTTTTATTGTGCTATATTTTATGTTTTTGTGATAATTTAGTTCTTGAATAGTTCAGGTAACTTTTAAAAATCATGTCATGGGGGCCAGCGAGATAGCTCAGCAGTCTAAAGTGCCTGCTTGGGCAAGCTTAGGCAACCTCAAGGACCGCAGTTCGATCCCCAGCACCACATGCTGCGCCAGCCCCATTTCCAGGGCAGGCTGAGCTGGCCATGACATAAAAATCATGTAATGAAAAAAATATAAATTCTTTTTTTTTTTTTTCCAGAACCAGGGTTCAAACTCATGACCTTGCACTTGCCAGGCAGGCAGTTGTGCCACGGAGCTATCTCCCCAGCCCCCCAAAAATATAAATTGAAATAGATACTGCTGAGAATTCCTCTGCCCAAGGATAATCACATACTAGTATTTAATTTTAATTTAATTTAATTTTTTGATAATAGGCATTGTTCTCACTAGAGTTGGTTACTACACTATTCCATCTATGGATGATCTTGCCAAAATTACTAATGAGAAAGGAGAATGCATTGTTTCTGACTTCACCATTGGTCGTAAAGGTGGGTATGAATTTAGTAGTTGGTGTATAAGCTGAAGACTTGCATTTTGTTTCTATGATGAGAAGTTCTTTTTTAAAAAAAGCAGATATTTGTGTTACATTTTAGCTAAAACATAATAGTCACTTTCATTACAGGAAATTTGTGCCTGTACATGATATAACTTTTTTCTATTTCTGATACCATCCTTTAATTCCCTTGTCTAGTCCACATTTACAAAAGTTTTGTTTCTATGTTTTCCTTCTTTTCTTTCTTCTTTTAATTTTTCCCTTTTCTTAGTGAAAGAAAGGCCTTGATAGATCTATTTTTGTGTTTGTTTTCCTTTCCTTTGGGTCCTTTCATGCCTGAGTAGTAGAAGCTTTGACAAGCAAATCAAAAAAAAAAGAAAGAAAGCAAAAACCATATAGACTGTTAAATTCATTCTTTGGACTTAGGTATCCCCCATTGGGCTAGTAACTGGTTTGTTGCAGTTTTCCAAAATGAAAGTACTGGAAATGCCAGGTAATACTAAATGAGTCAGGACTGTGACATACAACTGTCACCCTAGTTACTCAGGATGTTAAGGTAGGAGTATCAAGCTGGGAGTGGGGGTGCACGCCTGTAATCCCAGCACTTGGGAGGCTGAGGCAGGAGAATTGGTGTGAGTTCGAGACCACCCTGGGCTACAAAATTGAGCTCAAGGCCAGCCTTAAGTGTATAGTGAAACCCTGTCTCAAAAAGACCAAAAAAAAAAAAAAAAAGTAGATGTATCACTTAAGTTTGAAGCCTGCCTGGGCAACTCTTAAAAAACAGAACTAAGATATAGAT